>JACXGK010000096.1:0-23914 GCA_016801125.1 Novumbra hubbsi | reverse complement strand
TGGACAAAATTAAATAACAAGCATGAAATGAATTACTGTTATATATTGTGTAAAACAACATGGATTTGTTCATTTGAATGACATAGACATTATGGTATTTAAAAGTAGAATATGAATTGCATGTATTCTATGAGTGTGTTCCAAGTTTTCTCGGTAATACATGACAACAGCAGGACCTAAAAGCAGGTTTAAGGCATGATGGTGGTGTGGCTTAGGGTTAGTTGGGGTGTGTGTGTTTGACATTCACAAAGAGTGTGGTTTTCTCATGTGTGATTTGCTCGTTTGGTAAAAGTTCATCCTAAATCCTCTTCTCCATCCTTGCGCCAACGTGACAGGGAAACCGATTAGTGTTAAAGTGGTCGAGGAGATGCCAATTCGTTAAGGTCCATCCAGACTTTGTTTGGCTTCTAGCCAAACTGTGCAAAGCAATACGTGGTGTCTAGCATACTCTTAATAAAGACCTTTACTTGAAAAATACAATCATTATGCTGCTTGCCCAATTTACTTTTGAGATGCGGTAACAACAACTTAGCTTGTAGAATGTATTTAAATGTATTTAGGCTATCCTACCACAGAACAGTTTGAGCAGTATGTTTTTTTTTGTTTTATAAATGTCTGTTAATATTTTTTTTTATTTTTTATTCTGGGATCCATCACTGTAAATGTTATTTTCATGATAACTTATGATAAGGTGGGAAAAGGGCTGTGTCTTTCCAAACAAATGCTTGTCCCCTTACTTTAAGCCTATCCTCAATGCCCTCATAAGTTTTAGAAAGGAAGCCAGAGATGTATGGAGGTGAGGAAATGTATTTGAGAAACCCCAATGAAAAAAAAGAGATATCGGAATAGAGAGAGAAAGCTTTGACCTTCGCATTGATAAATGTTGTTAACCAGTTTCACACAGAAAGAAAATAATTTTGCAGAATCAGCTAAACGTTTTTATCTTACTTTTAATTAATCCACATTTAATTGGGACAAAATACATTTTGAAGAGGAAAATACATATGCCATCTGTGTAGATGTTTATATTAAGTAATGTGGTTATCCTGGAATGTTACCAAAATATTTAGGATTGTTTGTTTTAGCATATGCTTATAGCTTATGGCTAAGGTATACAAAGTCCTTGTGTTTCAATGTATTTATTTGGATAGAGTTTGTTTCTCAAATATATTTAAGTTAATGATACAAATTGCACTCAAAGGAAATGATGACACATTTTACGTCCCATAGGGTCAAGCTGCCCCCACAACAGCTCTTTAGGGATGAGATCCGGTGACTGTGCTGCCACTCCATTATAGACAGAATACCAGCTGACTGCTTCTCCTTAAATAGTTGTTGCATAGTTTGAAACTGTGCGTTGGGCCATTGTCCTACAGAAAATGTCTCGAGTCAAGAGCCATCCACATGGTATGGCATGGCGTTGCAAAATGGAGTGATTGCATACCTTGCCTTCATGTATAAATCTCCAACTCTACCACCACCAAAGCACACCCAGACCACCACATTGCCCCCACCATGCTTGACATATGGCATCAAGCACTCCTCCAGCACCTTTTCATTTGGTCTGTGTCCCAAGAATATTCTTATTTGTGATACGAACACCTCAAACCTGTGTCTGTGTTCTTTTGCTGATATACATTTTTTCATTTTATTGGCCAGTGTGAGATATGGCTTGTTCTTTGCAATGCTGTGTAGAAGGCCAGCATTCCAGTAGTTGCCTCTACACGGTTAACATTATGACTGGTGTTTTGCGGGTTTTGTTTAATGAAGTAACTAGTTGAGGACCAGTGTTTTTCAAATTAGACACAAATGTATTTATCCTCTTGCTCAGTTGGACACAGGGGCCTCCATCTCCTCCTTCTGTTGTGGTTAGAGATACAGCATTGTACGAGATCTTCAGTTTTTTTGGCAATTTCTCACATAGAATAGCCGACAAGAATAGACTGAAGAAAGTTGTTTGTTTTTGCCCATTTTGAGTAATGTAATAAAACCCACACTCGTTGATGCTCCTGATGATCAACTAGACTAAAGAAGGACAGTTGTATTTCTTTTTTAATCAGCACTAATTATGTTAACGGTGCTAACATAATTGCAAAAGTTTTTTCTTATGATCAATCAGCCTTTTAAAATGTTTAACTTGGATCAACAAACACGTGCCAATGGAACACAGGACTAATGTTTGCTGATAATGGGCCTCTGTACGCCAATGTAGTTGTTTCATGAACCTTTGAAAGGTAATGTACATATATCAAGATCTGTGGTGAAAATGAATTCACTTTCCCGGGACATTAGTAGGGTTAATAAAGAGTAAAGCATCTGGAATGGATTTAGGATGATGGGTTGCCGGGCTTTGAAACTAGAGCAGAAGGTCCACAAGAACAATTTCACCTGCGTATATACAAGTATGCCATGATTATCATGCAGCTACGCAGTTGGGGTTATAGGAGAGCCACAGGGCATTTGTAAAGTATTCTTCACTTTTTCCACATTTTGTTATGCTACAGACTAAACCAAAAATGTATTAAATACATATTTCCCTTAAGTTACCCACAATACCTCATAATGGCCAAACAATTTATGTTTACATTTTAATAAAAAAAAAAAACATACAATATCACAATTATGTAAGTATTTTGACCCTTTCATTTTGTTGGAGCAGCTTAGGCAGACTTGACTCATCTCTGATTATACACTACAATTTTCACATACCTCCTATTCTTCTCTGCAGAAATGTTTGAGTGGGTTCAAATCCAGGCTCGGGCTGAGCCACTCAGGGACAGACTTGTCCTAAAACCACGCCTGCATTGTCTTGGCTGTGTGCTCAGGGTCAATTTCCTGTTGGAAGGTAAACTTTTGCCTCCGTCTGGGGTCCTGACGTTTTTATCAAGGAGCTGTCCTTTGTTTTGTTCATCTTTCCCTTGATCTTGGCTAGTCTTTCTGTCACTGCCACCTAAACCCATCCCTACAGCATTATGCTGCCACCACCATGCTTCATCATAGGGATGGGATTGGCAAATATGTGAGCAATACCTCGTTTCCGCTTATTCATAGCAAATGGGTTTCTTCTTGGTTATTTCAGATCAGAGAATGTTGTTTTTTATGGTTAAGAGTGCTTTAAGGTGACGTTTGTCAAACGCCAGGCAGGCTGTCCTGAGCCTTTTGCTGAGGTGTGGCTTTCTAGCATAAAGGCCTGGGTGGTGGACAGCTGCAGAGATGGATGTCTTTATGGAAGGTCTTTCTGAGTGGGCATTGGGTTCTTGGTCACCCACTGGTCCAAATACCTTTTCTTACGATAGTTTAGTTTGGCTGGGTGACCAGCTGTAGGAAATGTTGGTGCTTCCAAATGTCTTCCATTTATGACTGATGAAGCCCACTGTGTTCTTGGATCTTCAATGCAGAAAACACATTTGCCTCATCACAGTCCTGTCTTGGAGCTCTGCCTTTCCCTTAACATCCTGGCATGGTTTTAGCAAAAATCTAAAATACATGTTTTAGCTTGGTCTCTTTGTGGAATTGTATGTAGATTGATGAGGGAAAATTGATTCATTTAATCAATTTTAGAATAAGGCTGTAACTTAACAACATGTGGGAGAAGTGAATGGGTATCCACTTTTTGATTGCACCATATATAGCAGATACAGTTCATGTGTCTGCACAATAAGATTTTATTTTGTTATTCAACATGTATTAATTAATACATTATAGAATGGTACTTCTCAGTGGGGGATTAAAGAGTGAGAATGGTCAATGTCTGCTGAAAAAAAGATGCTTTACAACATGTACCCGTGTGTAGACCCCACTAAACCACTCACTCAGAGTCTTTGATGGACTGTAAATAGACCTCTATGTTTGGCTATTGTATAGGGTCAGGTGCGTGTCCGCTGGAATTCCTCCGGAAACAACCACTGAAGGTCTGAAGGGAGAATACCCCGGGCAGCAGGGAGTGCAGCATGAACCACAAATCCTCTCAAGGTTGCGCACACGAATACGCGAGTACACACGTATATACACACACATGCTGTACGTATTGTATATTTTTCTGGTGAGAGGTAAGAGGTACACGAGAGGGTGGGCGGCAGACTGACAGCTTGGCAGGGCTGGCGGTGGCTGGCGGTGCTTCTGACATGGTCCTAGCCCACGGATCCAGCACAGGGCACGGAGAGCCGGAGAGAGGGAGGCAGACCTGTGTTTACACAGCTGAACCCTGGAGCTCTGGACAGGAAGCCAGCAGCCTGACCAGGCTAGAGAACATAGGTGTTTGCCGTTTTAAGCCAAAGGAGCATGGACCAGAATGATCTGCTCTTTAAAGGGCCTTGATATCAGCCAAGCAGTCTTTTTAGGTAAGGCTCTAACCCATCTATATTAGTTCTGATGTACTGCGCTGCATTCCAACTACATATCTACAGTATACATGCTTTCCCAGTGAGGCCCTTCTAACCAGGGGACCTTCAGGGGGGCCCTCAGACAGGGGGGAGATAACACAGATTTTCCACTCTCCGAACCTGGGAGGGTGACTCCCCGCCCCGACTCTCCATATTTCTCCTCTGTTTCCGTGCTCTCTATCTGATAGCTTTATCACTGCCGTGGGGTCAGATGCTGACACCAGCATAAGGGGGCGCTTAAATGACTCTAAACAACATCTATCATGGACCCTATAAAACAGGCTTCGCGGCACAGCAGAATACCCAACGTGGCCTCGCTCCGGAGACACGCTCGTCTATCAAAGGCCTGTTTGACTCCATGAAGCACTTTTTGACGATGTGCACAAGACAGAGAGAAGAGAGGTGAGAGGGATTCTTTGACGGTAATCTGTCTTTATGAGTGATTAGGCTCAGCGTAGATCTGCCAATCATCAGCCAGACATTTTGGGAACGTGAGGGATGGTTTTGTACAGTTCAAAATTTGGATCTGGAAGCAGCTTGGGATAGACAAAGTATTGGTAAGACCAATGAGATGGAGATGGAGGCGAGAGAGAGAGAGAGAGAGATCCAGAAATAAAAGAGAAAGTAAGAGTAATATGTGTTGTTTTCATAAGCATTAAGTGGAATGGAGCAGTTGAGGTAGGAGGAAGGGACAAGAGTAAGGATGATTATTGGCCTAATATTATGGCATGCTGACAGGTCCCCCAGATTTACGGCTGGGTGAAACAGAAACAAATGAAATGCAGGTGCTTGAGCCAAAAAAGATGCTGTTATGGCCCTTAAATCACAACAACCCCCCCTTACGCCCACAGCCGCCACAGCAACCACTTGATTAATTGCCGGATGCTAATAGATTACAGCAAATTGTTAGCTCTCTTAAGTCAAATAAAGACAGAAAAAACAAGCATTCAAAGAAAAAGCCCTCTACGATGTGACTAATTTTCCCGCACCGCCACTCTCAGTGTGTTTAACAAATGTTCTGGTTGCTGTGAGACGCTTTATGGGGACTGGAGTGGGCTGGTTGCGATAATGAGATTTCAGATCCAATGACAGCTGCTTGTTTCTGCTTTCTGCCTCTGGAAAGAAAGGCATAATCCAGACGTTTTGTATATTTCGTTGGCAATTATAGTAATTTAAGCTCTCTAAAGTGGGGTGGGTAACATCACTCAGGCCTGCAATAGCTGTGTATGGACAGAATGGATGACATGGTACAGGAACCAGACCCAAGTGAAAGCCTATTCACAAAGATTTTTCAGAAAACACATCATGGAGCTTTTAAATGGAGAACGTGACTACATCCCAGGTTTCTTCAGTTTTTATTTATTTTTCTTAAACCTTAATTATGGGAAACACATTGAAACCATGACCAAATTCTTAAGGGGGCCCTAGGCACAACAATACATTGAAAACATTCAACACCATAACATCTCAAAATTCCTTAGAAATTATAACGTATTGGGCTGCATTCCAAACATATTTTTCAATTATACTGTAAATCCCCAAAATGCAGAAGACCACACATTTGGATCCTTGTGAGTCAGTTCCCTATAGAATCTTTCTAGGAAGTCCCAAAAGCCATAAGATCTCATCCTATAGCTGATCCAAACCAGTAAGACATGATATCTGGGGCCAGTTCTTATTTCATGAACACAGAATTTGAAAAAAATAAATAATTATTGCAGCATAAAAAAAAGATTATTGCAACATAATCAAATAAAGAGCATATACTGACTCCCCGAATGACAACTAAATCTGTCTTCTGCTGAATGAGGACATGCTCCTGGACTATGCTCAAGATGGTGCTGTTCTCCCTTCTACACATTTTGCCAATTTAACCAGCCTGTTTTTAATATGTCATGGTTTGATTTAACACATTAAACACATTGTATTTGTTGATAGTGGATCACTCACTTGATAACCAAAAAGGGGGAAATAAGCACATTAATGAATCACCATTAATGTGTTAACTTCAAAAGTGCAGGGGAAATTAAAAAGAAACAAGTTGTCCACTTTTTCTTAAATATCAGTTTAACCCTTTTGACAGCGCCAAACCTTAGCACCAAACATTTCCTTCCCTTTACATTTACTTCCCTCCACTTCAAATCAGAATTACAGATTCATGACACTCAGGGCCGGTCTGGCCTCCATCCTGTGCCACTTCAATTTGGATCTCTGATTTATAGTAATCAGGAAGGAATCATCGAACGTAAGTCTCCAGCCGAATAGAAAAATGGGTCTGATGGAGCCAAAAAGAAGAAAGATCAATGACCGGGAAAAGAGGAATGATTGTCCAAGCCCATCACTTAATTGCCTTAAAAGCCTTTTGAAAATGCAGGGCCGCCCAATGTCTACCCAGTGAAGTTAACACTCCTGATATGCCATACAATTTAATTATCAGGACATGATTCACTCATCGAGAGTGAACAGATTAAATGGCTCTATTTATGGCAGAACGTATTCTTCCTTCTTTTGGTCAGTAATCACTGAATATAATTTAGATAGTTGATTGAAGAGGGGGGCTTTGTTAATTAATAGTTTTTGTCAAGTGCGTAATCATTTTTGCTCGCTATTCATCAGGAACAATGTGGTGATTAGACCTCATAGAAGACTGCTCTCCTGAACACTATTTAAAAAATAATTCTACACACGGGATTACGTTCCACAGAAAAGGGGCTGTGCTCAAAGTCGGCGCAGGCCAATGAAAAAACACCATTCAAAGATATCAACTCAATGAAAAGGAGTGCAATAAGGAAGCCTTTGTCTGTGGTTCTGCCAGGATTGTTGTTGGTGTGGAGATGCCAATAGTAAGTCTCTCTATCTATCCACCCTTCCATCCATCCAGGGGAGGCTTAACAAGACTAGAGCAGAGAAACCCACCTGTGGGGAAGCACACTGTCTGGACAGTACCATACCACCCGGCTTGGTCTGGACCTCGACATGGATCCTTGTTCGTATTCCCTTTCATGTGTCAATATTTGAAGAATCAACAGTGCTGCTTAAGACCCCACAGTGCTATTAGCTGGGATAATATAGAAAGTTGTTTTTTTCTTTTCTCAGTTTGCGTTTTTCTTTCACAGTAGTCCCACCAGTTCAAACAGGCCCAATGTAAACCAAACGCATGTTAGAGGCAAAGTTGAGTCTCTCACGCACCAAACCATCCTGTACAAGGCTAGTAACAGACCATTTTTTTATAAGATTCTGAAAGAGCAGAGACAGAGCTGTGCCAAAATTAATTTGGGAAGACTAACTAAACACCTGTAACCGGTTCTAAAAAATTTTTTTTAGTTAGTATGACTTGAGAAGGAATGTAGTATTATTCTATGAGACACCGTACAGTGGAGGAAAAAAATATTTGATCCTTTGCTGATTTTGTATGTCTGCCCACTGACAAAAAAATTATCAATCTATTAGTCTAAGAATTACAAAAACAAAATCTAGTAAAACGCATTTCAAACAAGTTATAAATTGATTGGATTTTAATCAGTGAAATAATTATTTGACCCCTTTGCAAAACATGACTTAGTACTTGGTGGCCAAATCCTTGTTGGCAATCACAGAGGTCAGACGTTTCTTGTAGTTGGCCACCAGGTTTGCACACAACTCAGGAGGAATTTTGTCCCATTCCGCTTTGTAGATCCTTTCCAAGTCATTAAGGTTTCAGAGCTGACGTTTGGCAACTCAAACCTGCAGTTCCCTCCACAGATGTTCTTTGTGATTAAGGTCTGTATACTGGCTAGGCCACTCCGGGACCTTAATGTGCTTCTTCTTGAGCCACTCCTTTGTTGCCTTGGCCGTGTGTTTTGGGTCATTGTCATGCTGGAATACCCATCCATGACCCTCAGGTGGCACTGCATTAACAACAAGCACAATTCACATTGCATTAACAATAGACAGGATTCTGGGCTGGACCACACTGCACGGGCTCAGAAACACTTCTGAAAACCAATGTGTGTACACAGTACATTGCTGCACCCACAAATGCAAGTTAAAACTCCATCATTGAAAGAAGAAACCATATATAATCTAGAAAAGGTACAATTCCAAGGAAATTGTAAAGTGGGGTTGCAGTTGCCAGTGTCCAGCTGTGTACTGGCAGTAAATTAACACAGATAATCTCCTGGTACTTAGCTGGCCATCTCCCAAATACAAACATAGATATGTCACATTAGCTAGCTAGCTACCTATCTCCCACATGAAAAAGACTAAAAGGGTGGCAAAATATCTTCAGCTTTACCTTTGACAAAGTAAGTCCCATGGTTGAAGTCAGTGCCATTTTATTGTCACTGCATAAAGAATGCTGTAGCTAGCTAGCATTACTTGCAAACATCAGATCCGGCAGGCATTTGCATGGTCTCATTCTGAAAGGTTTGTGCCTAGCTACACTTCTGCCACTGTGGCTATGTTTTTTGCCACAAAATGTGAATATATCCTAAACCTTGCATTGAAACCTTCCACAAATCAATGGCAACGCAATTCGAAACGAGACACACATTTTGATATCTGTCATGTCTCCGTATTGCAAGAACTGTAGGAGTGGTCAGGGTTGCAATAATGATAAATAAATATATGTGACATTACATTACACTTTACAAGCGCCTTCTCTGGCCCAATCTCATTTAAGATGGACTGGGGCAAAGTGGAAAGTTTTCCTGTGGTCTGATGAATGAAAATGTAAAATTATTACAGTTGGTGTATTGTCTCGTGTACTATTTTAATGAAACATTATGATTAATGACTTGCACATCATTGCATTTTATGCAGTTTCCCAAATGTTGTACTTCAGAATTTTGACTGTTGCTGATCACTCATCTGGATATACATTATTTGGTCTGTCCACTATTCACAATAATAATAATAAATTCTCTCAAATATTAGACTCTTGAACATGTTAGTAGCCTAGGAAACAGGAAGCAAATGAAAGTGACAACAAATGCACAGGAGAGGAAACACCAAAAAGGTAATGGTTTTGCAGATGGTGGCCACAGGCAATTGATCTCTCTTTATCCTTTCTAACTGATTCTTCTCAAGTTTTGCGTTTTTGCTAGCGTCCTTGTGACTATTGGTAGCATTCAGGTTGCACAGGTAGTCCAGCTTCTTCAGGATGGCACATACGTGCTGTCACTAGAAGGTTTGCTGTGTCTCCCTTTACAATCTCAAGAGCATGGAGGAGAAACCAAGAGAAGGACTGTTACACAAGGAGAGATAGACAAAGCTGTAAAAGGGCATCAACCCAGCAGCACGACCAGTATCTGATCCTTTGTGCAAGGAGGAACAGGATGAACACAGCCAGAGCCCCACAAAATGACTTCCAACGGGCTACTGGGCATTTTTCTGACCACACTGTCAGAAACAGACTCCATGAAGGTGGGTCCTCTAGTGTAACCTGTGCTCACAGCCCAGCCCCATGCAGCTGGATTGGCATTCGCTAGAGAACACCAGAATTGGCAGGGTTGCCATTGGCGCCCTGTTTTTTTTCACAGACGAGAGCAGGTTCACACTGAGCATGCCAAAGAGTTTGGAGACGCCATGGTGAATGTTATGCTTCCTGCTTCCTGCAACATCATAAAGTATGGCAGTAAATCTGTGATGGTCTGGGCGGCATATCCTTGGAGGGACCTCCACGTTCTAGCCAACGGTACCCGGACTGCTGTTAGGTACCTGGATTACATTTTCACACCCATCTCTTGACCCAGACCTAAAGGCCCTTAAATTGAACCAGCTTGTGATTTCAATTATATTTTCTGTGTGAGTTCGCATTTTGTTTTCCATTGACCGTTGTTACGTCGTTCTGTTCTCAGAAAATATTTTGATCTTTAGT
This sequence comes from Novumbra hubbsi, assembly GCA_016801125.1. Taxonomy (NCBI): domain Eukaryota; kingdom Metazoa; phylum Chordata; class Actinopteri; order Esociformes; family Umbridae; genus Novumbra; species Novumbra hubbsi. The sequence continues at coordinate 13,675 of JACXGK010000096.1, read as the reverse complement.
AATTTGTTAATCAGGACCCGATTTAAGTGTTTTCTTAATTGTTTTGAGCAGTTTCTTATATTGTGGATCAGATTCTACACTGGGAGTCTTTTTGAGTATTCTGGGGCAATCATCAATATGTCAGCCACCGTGCCACTTGACCAGATTTCTTTACCAAAATCAGACAACCAGGGAGGGCTACAGAATACATTTCACTACCCGCCTCGAAACACCTTTGGTCCCTGGTGCTGGAGTAGCCTATATAGTAGAGAGTAGAGAGTAAAGAGACTGAGAATTAAGGAGGGGGAAAAAACATTTGAGAGAGTGTCTTGGCAACGGAGCACAGATTCTATTTACGACTTTTAACAGAAATCTGATTACCGGAGGCATTTTAAGCAGAGTGACCCAGAGTAGTGAGGAATGAGAGAAAGAACGAGAGGGAAGCCAGGAGGAACAGACGCATTCATTAAGTCAGCAATCAATGCAGCACTCCTCAGAGACCAACACACCACCAATAAAGGAACCAAATAAAGTAGCCATTTCCCACATTTATCTACGACAGCTTTGGAACTGTATATTTTGAGGGTATTCAACATTGAATGCATTGCATTGAAACTTTATATTTAATATGGGTGTAACGGTACACATACAGAAGGTTTGTTTTGGTATGTGATGTGATCCGCATTATTATAGTCTAATTGTAACTACGCATGTTACTTTTTGGTGTGCGGAACAGAAATTCTAAACTCTGAGTTTCCCCCCGGAGACGGATCTTGGAGCCGTAACTTAGCAACTGAAGTATCCTAGCAGCCTCGTGGCGAACACAAACGACTAGCCAGAGCTTGAGAAGTGCTCCCTCCTGTATCATTCAAGTCTCCCATTTTGGAGAATTACGGCATTCCAGTTAACTATGGCAATGGGCACAGATTTTACCCTCATAATAAATTTAAATAAATGTTATGTTTTGCATTAAATGTTTTTCCATTGTAACAAAATTGTTTTGAACCGTGACATTTGCCTACCATTACACCACAAAATATTTACTGTATAACACTACATGTCTTCAAAGTATAGACTGCACATGCATTTGAAAGGAAACAGTTCAATATTGCATTTGGTGTATATAATCGAATTCATAAAGAAAACTTCTAGAACTGTCCTCAAAATATCAGTATCCTAGACTTAACCCATTTCTCTGTATAGCTTTTCGAAAACATTTTAATTGTGTCGAAGTGGGAGAGATAGTAACCATTAAAAACACCCTTAATCACGCAGCTCAGTGATCAAAACATAGCATTTAAAAGCTGAAAATTATAAAACCCTTAATGATTTTCTAGGAAATAAACCTGAGGTGATTGGCCTGAGGGTCTGATAAGCAGACTGCGTCTGCCCAGCTGATAGAGCCATTCCACCCAGCGTTATGGCTCTAATTAGATATGGCCCCCGCTCAGAATGATATGTCTTCATCCAAACGATCACTTACCCAGCCTGAAGTGAAACCTGGGAGACCCATAGAAACTCTATAATAGGCCATATCAGACCCCATTATTGGACGCCTGGAAAAACAAACATCTATAGGCAGCAGTGTTACAAGGTACATCTATTTTAAGAGCAAGCCGTTGTGTTCGAGATGGTCGTTAGGATTACTCAAGGGTGAACGTCGAAAGAGAGAACTCACTGGCTAGGTCGGACCTTTCAGAAGCGAAGCAGGAAGTTATACTTCCTTAAATCACCTGCTTCAGCAGTTTGCTGTGGAGTGCATGTTGTAATGGTAATGGTGTTGAATATAACAACTTCAAGTCTAAAGCCAAAATTACAAAGGTCAAAGCCCCGAACAGTGCTAATTATGTGATGCAATAAAAGTTCTGCATATTTCCTATTGTATTTATTTCCTTAAAACTGCTTGTGAAGTATGTGGTGGAAAAAAATAGACGTATACAAAAATAAATAGATAAATAGAGACAAATTTCCACAATAAATGCTATACATTGCTAAACAAACAAAAAAATATTAAAGTATAACCCCTAGTCAACTAAACTTCAATGATATCAATCATTCCAGTTAGTAAGCATGAACATTTCGGTATCTATGTCAGGGGGTACCTACAGCCCATTCAGGTTGCACAGGAAGTTCACTTGAGAACCTCTGGGATGTTATGTACTGGTACATCCGACGCTGCCCAGTAGCGCAATAGACTGTTTAGAAACTCACAGATGCCCTGATCCTGTAGATTATATTTCCCAGGACACCATGCACTATCTTATCAGGAGCAGCCCATCCATGGTTGGGAGGGCATACAGGCACATGGGGCCATAGACACTACAGTGTCACATTATGAGTTGCTGTGATGAAATTCCCCTAAGTTGGAACAGCCTGTCATTTCAGTATGTACTTTTGAGTTTGAATCAAGCCCTCAATCGGTTTGTGATTTTGGTTTCCATTGACTGTTGTTATGTCATTTTGTTCTCAACAAATAACAAAATGTACAGTAAAGATTTTGATATTTCATTGATTTCTTTATTGAGCAGTGTATTATACAGCATATAACTGAGGATGCCTTGATAGAAGCTACAGAGGGAGCAGTTCAGCAGTACTTAAACTGACTGTTACTCCTGTAACTGAGGCCAACCCCTCTACCCCTGTAACTGAGGCCAACCCCTCTACCCCTGTAAGTGAGGCCAACCCCTCTACTCCTGTAACTGAGGCCAATCCTTCTACTCCTGTAACTGAGGCCAATCCTTCTACTCCTGTAACTGAGGTCTACCCCTCCACCTCTGTAACTGAGGCCAACCCCTCTACCCCTGTAACTGAGGCCAATCCCTCTTCCACTGTAACTGAGGCCAACCCCTCTACTCCTGTAACTGAGGCCAACCCCTCTACTCCTGTAACTGATGCCAACCCCTCTACTCCTGTAATTGAGGCCTACCCCTCCACCCCTGTAACTGAGGCCAATCCCTCTACCACTGTAACTGAGGGCAACCCCTCTACTCCTGTAACTGAGAACGAGAGCTCACTGGAGAGGGAGTTTGGTGTTGATAATCCGTCTCCCATTTTATGTGCATGTTGGATAACTGGGGAGCAGCCTCACGGAGCAGCCTCACAAAGCAACCTCACGGAGCAGCCTCACAGAGCAGCCTCACAGAGCAGCCTCACGGAGCAGCCTCACGGAGCAGCCTCACGGAGCAGCCTCACAGAGCAGCCTCACGGAGCAGCCTCACGGAGCAGCCTCACGGAGCAGCCTCACGGAGCAGCCTCACAGAGCAGCCTCACGGAGCACCCTCACAGAGCAGCCTCACGGAGCAGCTTCACGGAGCAGCGGGAATCAGTCTCCACGATTCTTTGCGCTCTGACAGGGATTTAACTGGAAGCTCCACACATGAAGCTCCACACATGATGGATCGAGCGTGGAAATCGCTCCGGCGGAGCAGAGCGAAGGGGCACAGAAAAGGGGGGCAGGGGGACAGGGGAACCACCTGTGGTCTGCGTTTAGCCAACATTTGGTAAACGGATGTGTCATTTTGTGATGGTCCATTTGATGCCATGGCGAAAACTCTGAGACTTTCCCTGTGTGGATGGACGGTTAAGGGCAGTTGCGGTGTTGTTACGCCATTAAGAAATACACGCCGCAGTCATGACACAGCTCGAGCTGCAACTTCAACCACGCTGAAAGTATAAGTGACCACTCTGATGTTGTGTCAAGTCTCAGCACATACATTCACCCTCTCAGCCAGCTGGAGGTGTACTTTTTTTCTTCAGCCATAATGTTCTCCCTCTCGATTCCATGCAAACCATTTCCTTTGTATTAGTCCATTGCTGTGCTGGTGTTGGATGAATAGAGCACAGGATGGTGGTGGGATGACAGGCCATGGGGCCTGCACACTGATAAATTGGGTTTATTTAGATTCATCCGCTTATGAGAGACCAGCCACTCTGTTCTTTCAGCTTAGTAAGGGTTCCAGGGAGCTTCCTAACCCGGGCAGGTGGGCCGGGAACACCGTTCTCCTCTTTAGGTAAGCACCTCTCCTACAGCCACACACTTAATGATTCCAGTCAGCATCTGACACAGCTGGCCCAAGTGATTTTTCAGCTGAAGATGGATTGACAAGTTGACAAGGCTGGTGCTTCCTCTTTTCTCTCTCACATTCTTTCCATTTTTCTTTCTTTCTGTTTCTTATTTTCCCTGTTAACTTGCTCTTGTCAACTCTCACTTTTTCACGTTTTTACTTTCTTCTCCTCTGCTCATCTCCCCGTGAATTTCCTTCAATCTTACATCTGTCACTGTATCTCTCCCTAATAAACCACATTGTAGACACATTTGTCAGCTTCATTATGTGAGTTTAGAGTTAAGATAGGAAAAAAATGAATGTTATGAGGGGCTTTTACAATACGAGTGCTGTTCCTCTTGTTTGGACTGTTCCGCAGGTGCAGCTCTTATGGCCCAGCACCGAGACCTCCATAAACCACAGTAGAACAGCAGATGTGCTCCACTGAGACCAGCATCGGCTAGCCAGCTAACACATTGCATGCAAAGGACCGGGACCGGAGAGACAGTCGATCCAGAGGGATATACAAGGGACGTGCCTTATGCTTCACCAAACGGTTACCACCCCTTTGCAGTTGGTGAATTGGGACAAGGGTCACAAACCCAACACCTGCTCCAGGACAGAGATGGAGAGCCTACGGTGTAGATTCCTCAGGTAGAGACAGGGCGGAAGGATGCAGGAATTGACAAAAGTATGGCCAGACAACTGGATGGACAAGTGGACAGACATAAGAAAAGACATCAAAATAGTTTTTGTCTGACAAGCTTTGAAGTGGATGTTACTGTGGTCAATATTGTCCCATTCCTTAGGGCAATTAGCAGCTCCAGTATGGTTGTGTCTTAACTAGAACCACCAATAAATAAAAGACGACGACATCCAAAATATTTAGCCAATCTTTCATTTTCTTCAGTCATCTTTCCTCTTCAGTAACTGACCCACTGGAAGACACTTCATCACACCCTCAAACCAAAGCAAACACAGGCACTGTTTGATCACACTGCAGCTGCTTTCTGCATCCCCTCACATGAAAATGTATTGCATAGTTGTTATACGGCTGTTATTTATTTGGACTGGAATCTACCCACATGATTGTGAAGAACGAGGTGAAGAATATGCTCCTTTCATGCATAGAATGTTCTTGTTTCACCTCTTGGAAGGGCTCCCAGACTTCACATACACCCAGGTCCTTGTGGTTCCACTTTGCCTGGCAGTTGGTTTGTAGTACTTCTCAAATTAGGGAACAGCTGTGAGCTTTTAGAGTGCAGTATTAGAGGTGCAATACTAACATATCCACCAGATTGAGACTCAAGGAAGAAAAACTTTGCTGAAATAGTTTTTTTATTTCCTATTTTAATTGTTTAGACTTATAATAACTTCTTAGATTCTTTATGATTATCCCACAATCCATGTAAAGTAGATATTTCTTTGTAACAACAACTGGTGCTACAATTGGAAGCACCCAGTTGTCTGAAATGTCATATGAAGCATTAAGCTGACCCTTCACGTGATTGTATGCACCTGTGAGCAATGGCTGGGACACCTGAAGTCAATACTTATGACATTGATATGCTCAAATTGAATGTTTCAAAAAGCCAGACTTTCCTGAAAGCTCATTAAATGTTCCCTTTAAATGATAGCATAAAATAACAAACTGTTGAAACATTTTGCTAAAATATTTGAAGACATACGGATCAATCTCAGGTCAGGAACTATGCAAGTTTTTTGGGGTTGTTTTTTTAACTTGGAGATGTCACTGAGGTGCAGCGATGTAGCACCTGGAGGAGTCTTTAGAGGTCCCATCACACTGGATACAAAGGGTTGCCCGGAGTTCCTTCGGAATTCCCACCTGGTTGAACAACAGGATTTATCGTAGGGGGATCCCTTCTGAGTATCGGACCATCATTACAAGAAAGCCTTTGGTTGTATGGGGAAGTGCTACCACCATCTTCTTTACATTTCTCTTGAATGGCATCTTGCTACTGTGTCCGGTAATAGAGGAGGCCATTGCATACTGGAAAGTAGGTGTTAGGGAACCGTTCCCCAGTGTGTGGATAATATTCCAGACATTTTACCTGTTCCCAGCAGTAGTGCAGCCCGTCATCCTCCAGTTTGGAAAGAACACACACAGGGTTAGGTGACAAATTCCACACAGCTTTCTGATCCAAGTAGCTGTCTTCCTCTTTGGCCAGGATTATTGTTCTCAAGCAACAATATAAGTGAGCGAGAAGAGGTAGGGTTTAATCGTCGAAACAGCTACTGTGTAGCACCAGTTGCAAATGTGCCAAGAACTCCTCTTTGAGCCCAGGTAAATTGTGGCTTCCGGGAGAGACAATGCATAGTATTGGGTCCCTACGGTCAGGAACAGTTCCTGAATAGAATTCCAATGCTCTGGCTCCCAGCACTCCCTCTCAGCCACCAACTCAAAGGCTTGTGGCCGTTCATGTTGTCAAGGGAGGTGAATTTGGTTAACAGGAGGGAGGCTCACTGTCAAGGTTAATCCCAACTGGTCTGGTGAGAGGTAGTTGAAGCCATGCTTTTGATCAAACACTACTCAATGTATTTATAAAGCCATTTTTACATCAGCAGTTGTCACAAAGTGCTTTTACATAACTCACAGCCTGAAACCCCAAGGAGCAAGCAACAACAGTGTTGAAGCACAGTGGCTAGGAAAAACTCCCTAATGGGGCTGACATTTTAGAAGAAACCTAGAGAGAAACAAGGCTCCGGTTAAACATTTTAAGAGTACCAGGTGTAAAAATAAATCCAGAGTATAAAACCTAATCCAGGTCAGAAGCATGACCAGATGGACAAGGACTGGGACAACCCGGGGGGGAATGGTCAGGGCTCCCGTCAGGCCGAGGCTATACAAAGCCAGAGAAAAGGTGTCAACCTTGATATTCTGTAATGTTGTGGGTAATGGGAAACATTGTTTAGACCCAAGTCCAAAGGTTCTGTTAAACAACGTGGGTCAAGAGGATATCTATTGTTGATTATTATTATTGCTAATATTTATTTTGATATAAATATTACTTTTTGATATGTCAAAATGCTTTTGACCTACTGTTTCCATGCTGTCACACCCACACCCTGATTATGGTCACCTGCCTTACCTTCTGTCTCCGCCCTGACCAGGTGTTCCTATGATTCCTTGTGTATTTATCCTGTGCGTTTCTGTGTCCCTGTTGCCAGTTCGTCTTGTGTGTTTTCCCAAGCCGTACGTGCTTCCTTGTGTTCAGTTATTCTCAGTGCTTCCAGTTGTCCTGTGTGACGAACCTGCCACCGACCAACGCTCCTGCCACTCGTCTTGTCTGCTCCTCTACCCATTCATTTCATCATCTATACTATTTGATCATTGCCTGCCGATTTGGGAAGATAAAAATCCCTGAACTGACTTCCTGCATCCTGCGTCTGTATTTGGGTCCACTCCTGAGTTTCTGACACTTGAGGATAGTTATCATGACTGTAAATGGTAAAGAAGTAGACTTAAGTTTTAAAAGGCAGGGACGTTTTTTTGTGGTTAGGTTAAGTTATCTCTACCTTCTTTTGTAACTACACAAGGTTTAAGAAAATTACCCTGATGTCACATACTGATTTACTAATTTATTTATAAAAATATAAAACTCTTTATTTAAAAACTCCTTAAATATCTGAATGATCCATGTTATGACCATCTTGAAACAATTTCATATGTTAGCATTTTAGAAATCTTTATCTAAGATCAAAGATCTTTGGGGTTTTAAGATGATGGCTTAACAACCAATGTCACAGTGGCAGTATGCATGTAAAATGTCCCTGTAAGGTTTCTGCTTATCTTTTTACTCCATTTCCCCAGAGACAGAAAGCTAGGGAGTAGGTACGGGTAGATGGAAGGAAAAGCGAAAGAAGAACCCCCAAAAGAGTTCAATTAACAGTTGGAACGCCCTCCAAGGTTTCTCTGCCTTCCTGACAAAAAGGCAACATCCATGTTGCCTTTTAACAACCCCCCCATGCAAAACAACCCTCTTTTACACCCCCACCCACTGCTTAGTTTGATATCTGTAAAGGATGCAAATGAGCCACTTAGTAACCACATCAATTACCCACCTGGTCTCTTATCAGCTTCTCTGTGTTGTTTGCAAGATGCTCGTTATGGTCGTGCAGTGATGAACTCGAGTGGTTGCCGGCAGAGACCGCAGATTTAAGGTTCGCTCTGGAACCAATTAAGACTCAATACACACTGTCCTCAGAGACTGCTAAAACCAGAACCAGAGTCCAATGGTTAGAACAATTCCATTCATTCAGGACTCTCCTGTGAGGTGTGTGTATTTTTTGATAATGACTCTACTTGGGGATGGGCTTCATGTAAATCCACATATGACACACATTGACACAAGTGCATGCAGTCAGTGAGGGGGGGGACATCTACCTGCCACAGTGTAAACAAAGATCCAGCTGAGAGACAAATGGGTAGAGAGAAAAAGACGAGGGAGAAAAAGAGACAGGGAAGACGGAAGACGGAATGGAGGAGAAAGACAGGGATGAGAAGAGAGGAGGAGAAAGACAGGGATGGGAAGATAGAGGAGGAGAGCGAGCGGATGGTAAGAGAGAGAAGGAGAAAGAAAGAGATGGGAAGAGAGAGGAGAAGGACAGGGATGGGAAGAGAGAGAAGGAGAAAGAAAGGTATGGGAAGAGAGAGAAGGACAGGGATGGGAAGAGAGAGGAGAAGGACAGGGATGGGAAGAGAGAGGAGAAGGACAGGGATGGGAAGAGCGAGAAGGAGAAATAAAGGGATGGGAAGAGAGTGGAGGAGAAATAAAGGGATGGGAAGAGAGTGGAGGAGAGCGAGTGGATGGGAAGAGAGAGGAACTGCAGAACAGAAGCCATATTTCATATTTATTTTTAGTGGTAATCGACTCTCTCCCCAGTGTCCCATGTTCTCTATACGATGACGTAGGCAAGCGGCAGGATTTTCTGATGCTCCTCTATTTCTGGCAGCATGCGACTGGCCTCTCATGATCCGGATGCCTGGCCAGATAGTCCCGGATAGAGGATGTCTGTGTCAAGGAAAGGTAGAAGGGAGAGTGAAGGTGAGGAAGAGGGAAGGTAAATGAGTCTGAAACTGATCTCTCATGATGTCCCCTGCCTTGCCAGACAGACTCAGGAAACATCTCAGACTCTTATCTAGCGTTCAGAGGGTTTATTTGGTGCTATATTTACAATTCCTTCTGCCAGCTGCCTCCACAGATTGTCCCATGAAACAAAAGAATTACAGTAGGATTTAGATGTGTGTGTGTGTGTGTGTGTGTGTGGGGGGGGGGGTACACAGATTGTATATGTATCCGTGTTTTTGTACTATTGTGTCTATGAGTCACAGTCCACGGTCATACAATATGCTGCAAGGACTGTTTCTATGTTATGACGAGAGAGCAGATTTGGAGGACCCTCGTGGGGTTTGTAATAACCTCCTGTGTAACCTCACCAAAGCGTTTAGGACGTGAGAGCATTCCTTTGACCGCTGTGACCTTAGTCCCATGGAGGTCGAGGGACAGTAAGGCTGGGAGTGTGTTGAGTTCATACCATCTCTGGATTGCTGACCCTGTGAAAGGCACTACAACCCTACAAAGGATGCTGATCGTCTTGGGAGCACAATGAACCCATTAGAAATGAAATATTTTCCTTAGTCAACTTTTCCTGGGTCAACCCAACTGTTTGGGTAACACTTACAATTACTACAACAGTTATTGACCATTTAAATGTACCCATGTCACAGAGTTGATATGCAATTCATTTATTTTCAAACGAGCACTCCCAGAGTCAATGGCTTGTGTCAATATGTGAAGTATGGGTTATCTATTTATGAACTCACATAGATACAGTGCATCCGGAAAGTAATCACGGCACTTCGCTTTTTCCAAATGTTGTTATGTTACAGCAGGGGAGGGCAAACTTTTTGGCTCGGGGGCCACATCAGGATTTTGAAATGAAATGGAGGGCCACATTTGTTTTTGTAATTTGTTAATCATAATTGATTTGCAGGCCAGAAAAGGGCAAAAGTTAAAACATACATTACATATGTACAGTAGATCCCTTATAATGTGTAAAAAGTTTAAATTCTGACTCAGATGTATAAGAATGGGCTGGTGGGTTGTTTTTTTATTCCCCTCAAACTCATTTTATTACATTCCGTGGGCCGGATGGGACAGCCTCGCGGGCCGCATTTGGCCCTCAGGCCGTAGTTTGTCCACCCCTGTGTTACAGCCTTGTTACAGCCTTGGAATAACCCACCCCTGTGTTACAGCCTTGGAATACATTTTCTTCCTCAAAATTCTACACACAATACCCCATAATGATAACGTTTTTTTATGTTTGTTAATGTTTTTGCAAACAAAAATAAATACATGTAGATAAGTATTCACAGCCTTTGCCATGACACTCAAAATTGAGCTGAGGTGAATCCTGTTTCTACTGATCATAGGGGTCCACCTGTAGTTAATTCAGTTGATTGGAGATGATTTGGAAAAGCACACACCTGTCCATATAAGTTGACAGTACATGTGCAAACCAAGCCATGAAGCCCAAGAATTGTCTGTTGACCTCCGAGACAGGATTGTATCTAGGCACAGAAGGGTACAGAAAAATGTCTGCAGCATTAAATGTCCTAATGAGCAAAGTGGCCTCCATCCGTAAATGGAAGAAGTTTGGAACCACCAGGACTCTTCCAGAGAGTTGGCTGTCCGGCCAAACTGAGTGATTGGGGGAGAAGGGGCCTTAGTCTGGGACGTGACCAAGAACCCAATGGTCACTCAGAGCTCCAGTGTTGCTCTGTGAAAAGAGAAGAATCTTCCAGAAGGACAATCATCTCTGCAGCACTTCACCAATCAGGTGCTGTATTCTAGAATGGCCAGATGGAAGCCACTCCTCAGTAGTTGTCATGCGACAGCATGTCTGGAGTTTGCCAAAAAGCACCTGAAGGCTCTCAGACCATGACAAACAAAATTCTCTGGTCTGATGAAACAAAGATGAATGCAGCAACGTGCAGAGACATCCTTGATGGAAACCTGCAACAGAGTGTTATAGACCTCAGACTGGGATGGGTCCTCATCTTCAAACAGGACAACAATCCTAAGCACACAGCTAAGATAATAAAGGAGTGGCTTTGGGACAACTCTGTGAATGTCCTTGAGTGGCCCAGCCAGAGCCCAGATTTGAACCGGATTGAACATCTCTGGAGAGATCTGAAAATGGCTGTGCACCGACACTCCCCTTCCAACCTGATGGAGCTTGAGAGGTCCTGCAAAGAAGAATAGGAGAAACTGTCCACAAATAGGTGTGCCAAGCTTGTAGCATCATACTCAAAAATACTTGTGGTTGTAATTGCTGCCAAAGGTGCTTCAACAAAGTATTGAGCAAAGGCTGTGTAATTTTTGCAAATGTATTAAAAATATCGAATTTGGAAGAAAAATATTTATTTATTCCATTTTGGAATAAGGCTGTAACATAACAAAATGTGGAAAAAGTGAAGCGCTGTGAATACTTTCCACAAGCAATGTAGTTATGCCTAACATTTTGGCCTTTGACAATGAGGTGTACAGTATTTTGCATACTTTGATTTGTTTACCCTGTCAATTTCATTACATTTTGAAATGCCTTCCCTTGATTTTCAGAGTTATTTTAATGGCTATTCTGCCAAGTCTTTTATTGTCACACTAATATTTCTTACTTATTGACACATGCAAAAACAAACACTTTGTTTTCCTTGTTCTCTAAGAGAGTGATCTAGAAAGAGTAAACAGTTTAGCTTTTTTCAATTAGTTTGATTTAGCTTGGATAGACAACTCACTTTCTTTGAGACACCTGCACAAGCCATTTCCATTCTTTGGCTTGTTAGCATTAAAAAAACGTATTGACCTGCTACTGTACATCACCCCGTTCTTCTTTCCTGCAAGTTCATTAGCTGCACCTGTGCATTGGAAGTCACACTACATTCAGCCTGTTCTTCTCTTTTCCGCTTATGCTTCAAATAAAGAGCGGTTTCAAAGCACCCTGCACCATATGTGTATTTTCCACACTTTGGAATATGTAATATATGTAGGTTGGTGGTAATCGCTCACACATTTGGACAACAGAGGGAAATAAGTGAGGAGAGAAGAGAGAAGGAGAGTAGAGTAGGAGAGGAGAGTCGCTGATGTTTTAAAACATGTATGGATGATTAATTACCTGGACCTGCTGGGGGAAAATAGTAGATTTTAAAGAACACAGAGACAGCCACAGCAAAACCAGTGCGTTTCCTCTCCTCCATCAGAATAATTGAAATTTGATTAAAAGGGAAGCAGAACCCTTCTTTTGCCTGGGTAAGCAGAATATCACCACAGAGGAGTGAAACGCTAAAGTCTCGCTCCTCTCTCCACCTTCAGTACTCGACAGTGTCCGTGAGTTCTACAATGCAGGGTCATTTGCCAAAGGACAACGTAGGTCATTACTGACCTCGTTTTACCTGTAACCTCCAACAAATGCATATTACATTGAGTGAACGGCCGTCGATCATTTTAGACGGTACAATTACAATCTATCAACAAGGCTGTCAAGAGAAAAGATCCCCAGGCTGAAGCTAGTAATGATGGGAACACGGTTCAAACGCCTGGGAAAGGCCTTTTAAGTCCCTCTTTAGTTTTTGTGTGTGTGCATGTGTGTGTGTGCGCGTGGAAGGTGGGTTTGTGTGTGCATTTGTGTCTGTGTATGGGAAAATGTTCATGCCAGAAAGGACCCTGTGTATCTCTCTAATGAAGAAGTCTGAGGGACTGCTGACCAGCCGATAAAGTGCAAGCTCTCTTTAGTGTAAAATAAATGGTGATCCATTCTCACACCTGATCTCGCTTATCTCTGTTGTTGTGTCCTCAGAAAAGTGAAGTATCCTTTTGCATTATAAGCCAGGCGGGTAGTATGCACCTTTCTGACCTCAGAGGTTGTGAACTCTGAACTCCCACCCTGTCCTGGCCAAAAGTAAGTATCGTGTCCGTTTTTTGGCACAGAAAGTAAAGGTTACAAACTGGCTGTTCAAATACCAGAAAAATGACTGTCTGAGTCAGCATTCTCTAAAGTGATGGTTTGTTAATTTACTTTCAAGATGCATTCAACATGTTACCTGTCGACTAGATTCTAGGTTGAAAGTTGTTTAACGTTTGACTGATAAATCACATATCGGGTCTTGATGAACAAAATGTAGTATAGATTAAAATCTTTATATTGTATATTGTGCCATTTGTGTCATGTCCTGGATGCGGGCCCCTAGCCATCTCTATGCTTTGGGGCTCCCATTCAGGGCATGGCACATGGAGAGGCCTCTAGCCATCTCCATGCCATTGTGGGCTCCCCAATCAGAGCAGCTGCATTCAGTTGACTCTGATTGGGGAGCCTACTTAGGTCAGGTTTTCACCACACCCGGGGTGGTTTATTGTTTGTGCTTATCTCAACAGCTCACGGTTTGTCCTCTGTTTAAACTCACATTTCAAGCGAATGCTCTACGTGTTTTCTGTATATCGTTTTTATGTTAGTTAGTCCTTTCATTTTACGTGTACAGTCCGTGTAGTTTGTATTTGTCTTGTTTTGGGATTAAATACACCTTTTGTTTGAAAGTATGTCTGCATATGGTTCCGCCACACTACAACACCGTGACA
>JACXGK010000095.1:106764-169326 GCA_016801125.1 Novumbra hubbsi | reverse complement strand
ACAGTGGTCCCATGTAATAATACAGTGGTCCCATGTAATAACACAGTGGTACCATGTAACACAACAGTGGTCCCATGTAATAATACAGTGGTCCCATGTAACACAACAGTGGTCCCATGTAATAATACAGTGGTCCCATGTAATAATACAGTGGTCCCATGTAATAACACAGTGGTCCCATGTAACAATACAGTGGTCACATGTAATAACACAGTGGTCCCATGTAATAACACAGTGGTCCCATGTAATAACACAGTGGTCCCATGTAATAATACAGTGGTCCCATGTAATAATACAGTGGTCACATGTAATAACACAGTGGTCCCATGTAACACAACAGTGGTCCCATGTAATAATACAGCGGTGCACTCTTACATGGCTCAATCTGAAAAACTACGGTGTTCATCTGCTTGAATATGTGTTCCATTCCAAAACGGAGTAACTATTTTTCCTACTGCCTATAACCTATTGGGCTTGGGGGGGTTTCTGGAATAGCCTCGGGTATTTTCATTCCAACGCTAGATTTCCTTTTTTAATGTCTGACAAGTATTCATAACTATGTGTAGACGATGTCTGCTTGTTTTGCGAGTAGACATTAACGCTGCTAGGATGGAGTTAAGAAACACGCCCAATGACAGCCAACAAATGTCCTGTTGTTGCCGTCTGTGCTTAGCATAAATGTTGCATGGTTGTATAACAACACATGTTGTGGTACAACTGAAGTACATTGAGCGGAGGGGAGAAAAATGTATGCAGATAATCTTACATTTGTGATTGCATACATTTCTTTACATTTTTCCATGAATATGAATTTGATCAGATATTAAATATATTGTCATCACACATTGTCATCATACATAAGAGGACATTACATTTCCTCTCATGTTAATCAAAAACTATGAAACAGCCTTTTCTATACTATAGCTGTCCCTACTTATAAACGAACCAGTAAGCTTGCAGTCATTTGATAGGGTATAAATCACCCCTAAAATAAAGACATCATATAAAAGGAGTTGTTTTTTCATAACCATACACTTTTCTAATACCATAACATCTATTCGTAGGTTATATTAAATAATTGTTTAATCCCTTTGTCACACAGTTTTATCTTTACCAGTAAACATGGGGCCACAGGAGAAACACCATTGTCCACCTCAATGAAAACATTGTTGTGCACTCTGGGTAAAACTAACATAGCCTATTCAACCCATTAATTTACCAATGCCATCCAATATTACTTTTTTTGTCTTCAAAATAGCTCTCATAGTCTTTCCATGATTCTCACATAAATTCAGAATAAAGTGTCTCACTGGGGGGAGAAAAATGATTGATGACCTGCCAAATAAAAGACACAGATTTACACAGGCTGTGCAGTCAGGGGAGCCTGTGGATCAAAGCTCAGGTGAGATGGAAACATCTGCAGTACATGATTTAAAGGGTTTTACTTTCTCGTACTATAGATCAATACAGTATACCGGCTACGAGGATATGTTATATCTTTAGATTTTACGTGTTGTACTTGTATCTCTAAAACTGTTTTACTGTTTGACGGTGGGTTGTCCCTTGATGATATCATTACACACATCGCTATAACCCTTCTGTTTTCTTTTTAGAATCAATAAGACTGATGTCCGACCACTAGACAGGACACATACGAGTCCAGAATAACACTTTGAAGATTTGGATTTTGATCAGAGTGATCAAGATCAATATATATAACAAAAAAAATTGTGTTTTCTTGACAGACTGCATCTTTTTGCAGGATTTGAAACAACTTCAAGAGGGGATAAAATACAATCAACATCCAACATCTAAATACAGTCAACATCCAAAGACAAACAAAACCACAAAGCATTATACAATTATTCTATTGCTTTGATAAGACTGAAACAAATGCCTGCAGATTTTGTCTTAATTAGCTCCCATCTCAGCTGCACAAAACACAAAGGGCTGAGCAAATATCATCCCGCAAAAACACTGAGAGCCTCTAATGACGCCCTGATTGCTATCGTTTGGGAGAGAACCATGCATGGGCTAGAGAAGTGTAAGTGTAATTCTGTGAACCAACTACAAGCCAGAGTCGTTTGACAGGGTTTATCTACTGTCCCCTGATATATAACCAGATCTTGCTCAGTATAGTTGCTGTGTGAATGGTTTGATTAGGAATGTTATCTTCACAAATGTGCAAGGACTTGGTGTTTACATACATATTAGAAGTAAAACAAATGAGAAATTCATGGCATAAACAAATACAAAGGTTTTTTCTATGCAAACAGGAAGGGATATAGACTGCTTAAACTGCAGAATTGCGGCTATTTCTTTAGATATACAGCATGTGTGACGGAGTATCCACTAGATTTTATAGACACAATGTCAGATTTCTACATTTCAAAATTTGCTATTGGTAGGTTTTCAATAGAAATGTCAAACCCCTGTTGCCAGCCTAACACAAGCAAACAAAATCCTGTCGGACAATATTGACACACTCCGGCATGTTTCTGTTAGGACGAGCCTACAATGTGAAATGATAAAATTCGCCCTGCACCTACTGTCTTCTGAAAAATATAAGACACCTTGTCTTTTTCCCACATTTTGTTACAGTAAAGCCTAAATATCTTTATAGGCTAAACACAGTTACTCTGTATCTAATATATTAAAAAATATATTAATTAAGATCAGATCTTTTGTCAATGAGAAGGTCACTGGGCTTCCTCTGCGTTTGGCAAGCGGAAAAGATGAGCTCTGCTCTTGAGTTATACATCCGGTGGCCTATCTGGCTCTATGTACATCTTTACTAACGGTCTAAACACGCTCCAATACTGAGAGAGGAGGCCAGCGCTATGGGTTCTTGTTTTAGTTTCAAGTGAAAACAACACTTTGAGTGAGAAGTCGGGAGTCCTGCAAAGTTTCCTTTGAAACGAGAGACTAAGGAAGGGCAATTGATAAAAATGTTCTGCAGGAGAAAAATTGATTTGTGACTAAATTAAATGCAAATGGTCTTGTTGAGTAATTCACAAAACCCTAGGAAATCACCTGAAGTCTCCTTACATGGTCCTGATTATTTGATTGCGCCGGCTGATTAGAACTTACAGTGAGTATCATGAAGGTAGTCGGTAATGAAAATCCAATCAAGGCAAAACCTAAGGCACTAAGCTGCTTTACTAAATCTGTCTTAGTCAAGTATTAATCTGACAAGATGCGTAAGAGCGGGCCGTTTGTTTCAATAGTGAAAAGAGATATCCCTCCCCAGTATCTCCTTCTGTGCTCATTATGAACACAATACCTTTAATCTTGAGATGATGAGAAAAGCACATTGATACAGAGAGCAGAGACCCAAATAATCAAACAAATGTATTTTAATAGCACATGATGTAACACAAACATATAAGAATATTCTGTCCATGTAGCATAGATTCACCTTATAATCCATGGCGGTTTTTCCAAAACATTTCCCCCCCCCAAAACATTTTTGGGACGATAGCTGTGAATGCGACCACGCAATATCTAGTCCAGTCTGGTAAAATTTTGTCAGATGTTTTTAGAAACTGTATTTTGGCTGTGGTCATTTATCATTGCAAGGGGCGTTCAGTACCTTTAGATTAGAACGTTATTGACTCACATATCTGTATGCTAATGTTGAACCAGATGTCTCCTTTGCGATCTGTCCATCTTGGTAACCCTGCCGTTTGAAAGCCCCTTTGATCTCTAGACGTTTTAAGCCTTGTGGCGGAACGATGAAGCCGTTTGAATGTAAGAGAGGTAGCATGAACCCAGTGGAACTGTCCTCTGAAAGACTCTCTTTCAACATTGTAGCAAGTCAACCATGATGCTTTACAACTTCCTATATGGAGCCAGGGAATACAAGAAACATGCAAGACTGGTTTCCTAAATCGACATTAAGACAATAGACAACATTTGTTTTCGGTAAGATCATTCAAAACACCCGTTGTTTTCTGTTTTCACAACTAAAGTATCGTCTTAACTGTTCAAATTACAAATTCTGGTCTTACAGAACTCCATCCAAAAGTTCAAGTATGCTCAAAAACTGAAAAGCGTATTAGTACAACAAAATATCTCTAAACCACTTTAGTTTATTTCCTCACATCCATTTGCCTTTAACTACTGGTGATCTCAGAAAAGAGAGAGAGTCCGTTTGAGCAGTATATGAAGCCTCTGTGACACAGAGCGTCAGAGTCAGTTGAATGACCCGTCTTGAAGAGATGGTTCTGAGAAAATGAACATGAGCGTTGGTCAGAGGCAGCACACTCAATTGTTTTGAAAAGGACAGACAGAAGAGATCGGTAGTTTTAGACATCAGAAGGGTCAATGTTGGTGTCTTGAGGGGCCATGTTAAAGTCAGACGCAGCCAGAGATCAGGGATGAGTCCTTGAGAGTGTTCTGAAATAAGGTGGGAGAATGTCTCTAAAAATGATCTGGAGAAGAACGAGTGGATAGGGTTGCGGGGGCAGGTTTTCCAGCTACCAGAAACATTGTAACTACCTGCAAGATTCCAACTGGAGGAGTGGGGACAATACAGGTCTTCTACGGCCCTTCAGCTGGACAACCTGTGTAACCTGAGTGGGCTGCAGGTACCTCCTCATGCTACCAGTAGTGACAAGGACACTAGCAAAATGCAAAACTAGAGAAGAATCAGCCAGGAAGGATAAAGAGAGGGCAATTGTCTGTGGCAATCACCTGCAAAACAATACCCTTTTCGGTGGTTGTCTAGCTAGTGCCTCTCCAGTTCTCCAGTTGTCACTTTTATGTGCCTTACTACAAGTGACATTGATTAACAAACGCATATGCTTCTTGACTTGAAAGATTGATATCCCTGAAGTTGAATTGACTTGGTGTTATTCTGTGATGATTGCATGTTTCCTTATTTCATTAGCAACAGTGTATGTATAATTGCTAAAAACCTCCTTTAAAAGAGAATCTTGCCTAGGGTCCCCATATGGATTGGGCATATGTATTTGAGTGTGCAATTTTGCATGTTGGAATTTAACTTATTCAAAAACATCCTGAAGTCTGAATTAATATGAATTTGAAATGGGCTGAATATCTAAGTTAGAGATTTGACCAAGGTTATTGCTTGTCCCTACCCTAAAATCTTAAAATGTTGGATAGCCTGTGTCACTCAGCATTCATTGGAGCTATGTACAATATTGTCTGGGAAACCTGTTATTTATCTATGTTTATCTGTGAGTAAATCTGGCTTTGATAAAAGCCAGCACCTTCAGCCAGTAAACTCACCGCATGTCATTGAAGAACCATTAAATTAAAGATATGTGCAGAAAATGCTGAATATTGTTTCAGATGTATTGTTTTCACTAGCTGTGAATGAAAGCATTGTTGCTGCTGTGTTATCCACTAAATGTAACAGCTGTTGTAAACTCCAAATCCTCCAGTGCTCCAAGCTTTATAATCATATAATTCATTATCAATATATGCTCACAACGTCCCATTTTCTCATATCTTAACCAGACAGACTTTCAAGTCGGCTGTTTTATTCGAAGAGATGAATATAATCAATGCTGTTATTTCCATGAGTTATTACTCCTTCAAAAATATCTGTCCTAAGCCTCTAAAAGCAAATGACCTCATGTCCTGAACTCGGTCTATGGTTTAAAGTTAGCATTGTGATAAAGCTTGGGAGGTGTTGTGGCCTCATTGAGGGTTGACTCATACACATTGGTTTTGCAATCACTGTTGTGTTCATATAATTAGCAATTAACACTAGAATGGATTTGTTTAAGATATATCTTTTATGATATGACGTCTGGCAGTTTGGTCAACCAGGTTCAGCCAGTGCTGTTATAAGATGTTGTGTAAAACAATGGATTTGAAGAACCTATAGTATTTGACCATATCTTTGCTAAAGGAATTATTTCATAACTTATGGAGATGTTGGGGATCTTTTTCTGGGCCGCTTGTGGAGCCTCAGTTCTTGGTCTGCCTCTCCTTTTGTTGTGTTTGGCTCTTTGTAAGTTGGGAGGGAAGAAATAAAAGGATGTTTCCCTCCACACGCTCTGTGCCTCGAGTCCTGCCTCCCCTAAGCCGTGACACCTACTAAGTAAAAACAAGAAATCCATCACTACTGCATTTGAATTAGACTGGTTTGGATTCATTCCTGAAAATAATGGCTACCAGGTCATCCCATTCTGAATGGCTAAGGAATATAGCCCTCACTAATTTAATAGGATCTCCATTGTTTTGACTTAAGCCACAGAGATGCTAACATTTTCCAGGTCTCAGATCCTTTTTGTAGGAGGTCGTAGTCATAGCTGCAGTGAAACCACACTGGTTTGAACGTTCACACTTTCTGTTGATAATTAATATCTCTATGTTTACCTACTCATCCAAAAAATGCTAGAGCCCCGGGAATAATATGAGATGTTGATCAGTGAGAGATTCATTTAAAATGTGTAGAATTTTGGCATGAAATATTGGTTTTAAAATAAAGCACTGGCTTAATAAAGATGTTTAAACTTAAAAGTTATCAAGTAACAGGTTATGTTGAAATGTTAACAATTTTGTCTTTAATATTCTTACATGAATTACACAATGTATATGACGGTTCTCATTCATTTCACAGTACTGTTTAATCCCTAATCAGAAACTGTTCTTTCAAATGGTTCTCACTTGAAAACCCTCACATGAACACCTTTGGAATAATGTGCTACTCATTGTCCCATTGTTAACACATCTGTAATGAAGCCATTATATGTAATACAGAATAACATTGTTGTTGGAAATCACACATTGCTGGTTATTTTTGCACAGTTTTGGGACAATTTAAGTCAATTGTCAAAAAAATATTTAGCACATGTTTTTCAGGGGAATAGGATAAATACACACAAAGTTGGCGTTGAGCTATTGCCAATTGTAATGTGCACATAGTTACACATCTCTGTATGTCCTGTGATATTTCTTTTAACACCAATGTATTTCAGTAGGCTCACAGGGCTGTGAGAGCTGTAAGCGCAATAGAAAACTGAGACCACATTGTATAATTGGATAATAGAAGACTTGACAGGAGTAACAGTCCAAATCTTACATTTTTCCATGTACACAAGAGAGTTGGATCTGGAATGTGGATGACGAAACTGTGGAGCTAGAAATGAGCCACCTTCAGGACAGCTACTTAGGGAAAAGCTTTTCTTTCACCAGAGAGGGATTGCAAGTCTCCCCTCCTGTAACATAAGTAGTTAATTTTCTGCCCATTTAATATGACAAAAAGAAGATATTTATGGTCTGCTTTTATGGAGCATTATACTCACAATTGTGGTGTTTTCAAGAATTATACTGTGATTTCATTAGTCTAAAGAAGGCTTTCCTGGTTTGAATGGCAAGCTTACTGTTAACTGCACTATTACGTTTCATATCATTCCCACCGCTTTCATTACTTGCCCAGACTTCCAAAGGAATTAGAAGGCTGCATGTTTTTTGTTGTTTCATCTCTACATGCTTAACTTTTTTTCTGTTTGAAATGATGTAATGACAACAAATATTTTGAGTGTATGTTTCATCCATAACTGGTGACACATTGAGACATTACAGCACTTCTGGATATATATATTTTATGTGTTGCATTAATAAACTTTGCAGGATGT
Organism: Novumbra hubbsi; assembly: GCA_016801125.1. Taxonomy (NCBI): domain Eukaryota; kingdom Metazoa; phylum Chordata; class Actinopteri; order Esociformes; family Umbridae; genus Novumbra; species Novumbra hubbsi. The sequence continues at coordinate 161,713 of JACXGK010000095.1, read as the reverse complement.
GTTGACATGTGTTGCTAAGCATTTGGTACCATATTCAAGTTACACAATTTGTTTCATAAAGCATATGACTTAACCAGTATTAGTTGTGTTTTACATAATTTTGTGCCCGACATGATTTGTAAATCTAAATTTGAATAAATGCATACCATTTGAATAAATGCAAACCATTTGAATAAATGGAAACCATTTCAATAAATGCAAAAAAATCTTACGAATGTAAAATTGTCTACCAACATATTCTACTGTTAGTTCATTGTTTACTCTTAATGGGGCAGTTTTAGTATAAATATAAACATTTTGCATATCACAGTATATGTATTATTTATTTTGTACAGGTTTTTTGCACATTACAGAAAGATACTAATAACTTGGGACCCAATTCTATACTGTGAACCTAAATAATTCTTTGTAAAGCAAGTTTATATTTGGGTCAGTTCTCTATAGTTTGATTTGGAAACAAAACAACCTAAAAAACAAAAGCAGGAAGGTGAAAATAACTCTAATTCCCACAGCTATGCCTTCATCCTGAGGTTTTGGCTGAGTAATGATATTTGTTTAAAAAGCGGTTGCTTCCACAAAGAACTTACACAGAGGTCCCTGGAAATGTTAAAGATTGGAGAAATGTAAGCCTTACAAAAAAGCAAAAACATTTTGTAAACAAAAATACATGGGAAAACATTTGAATGTGAAACAATTGAGAAAAACCTGCATTTTAAATATTTTTTTTAAATCTAAGCAGTCATTTTATTTTTAATTATGTATTTGATATTTGTGACAAGACGTCTCTTTGGAACGAATATGACCTTCATATCTGAAGTGAATATTATTTAACATGCATTTTCAGTGTCAGATTTGAGGCATCATATTTCTAGGCAGAATAGGGGTCATTCAATGAATACCTACCAGCCTAGACAGAACTTTGAATTACCAATACATTATCAATGTGCTTTCCATACCATTCAATATTGCGGAATTATGCAAAATTAGATGCAGACATGCAAGAAACTTAACATTTTTCTTCAGTATCATTTACCATAATGTTAATCCAATTTAATCTTTTGTAAATTAGGATTTTCGTTAAAGACAATGAAGAATACTTGGGTATCAATAGATTTTATCTAGCTCATTTTCCATCTGTTTATATAAATGTCTGCTAACAGTATGCCATTGTAATTTGTATGTTGAAATGCCTGACTTTTCTGACAGATCATTTTCTAATGTGATGTGATCTATAGCTGTCAGTCATACTGTCATGCCCTAGCTGCGAGCCCCTGGCCATTTCAGGGCAGGACTAAAAGTGAGGCCTCTAGCCCTCTTTATGCCGCTGTGGGCTCCCCAGTCAGAGCAGCTGCATTCAGTTGACTCTGATTGGGGAGCCTACTTAGGTTAGTTTGTCACCACACCCGGTGTGGTTTATTGTTTGTGCTTATCTCAACAGTTCACGGTTTGTCCTTTGTTTAACTCCTATTTCATGTAGATACGCTACACGTTATTTGTATATTGTTTTATGTTTGTTTGAACCTTTCATTAGACGTTTACAGTTCGTGTAGTTTGTTTTGTGTTATTGGGATTAAATACACCTTTTCTTTATACAAAATGTCCGCTTTTGGTTCCGCCGCACTACAAGACCGTGACACATACTGTAACCGAGCTAGGCCGACAAGACTGTTCTGATTGCATACAAAGTATAATTTAGTAGCAGGTGATATATATCATCTACCCATGCCATTCGCTTCCTCTCATGGAGGAACAAAATGTACTACTATTTTTAGATCTTAATGAATTATGAATTTCTTTTCTTTACATAAAACATTCATAATGGCCTCCCATTTTATTTCATAACATACATTGATGCCTGGCGCTGGAGCTCCACTGCATTCCCAGTACTCCATGAGTACCAAAGACAATGAAATGGAGTAGTAAGAATTGGAATGTTAGCAAAACAGACTTATAATGTACATTGCTATGTATATTGTCGTCATACAGGGGGAAAAGTGTGCTCGAATAGTTTGTAAAAAGAAATGAAAAAATGACATTGGAAATTGAACATGTCGTCGAAGAAATGTCTTAATGTTAAAAAGTATTAACACTGTTGAATATTTTTAACTGTCTAAAAAAGAACATTAATAGGCCTTGCAATGTGCTCAACCTGGTAAATGTTTTAACATTAGATGGTTAAAGCTAGACAGAACAGGTTATTAGATAAGTAATGACATACCATGAATGATATTGCAGGAAGCTATGTTTGTTTTTGTGCTTTTATTTTGTTACATTTTTAAAAGTATCTTTGAAATCCTTTTTTCTTAGTCACAATTTTATGTTGAATACAACTGTCCTTCAGACGTCGTTTTGTTCTGTAGAACAATAACACAGTTTCTCTGCACCTCAGCTTTCAGTATAAGAGCTCCTGCAAATCCTCTATGGTAGAACATAGCAATAGTGTTTCACAATGAAGTGCTCTTCATTTTTAGTAATCATAGTGACAATGTACTCAGATACATTATTGCAAGTAAATTAAATTATATACAGGCATCATTAATGTTATTTAGTTCTAAATTGACTATCGGACAAACAGTATCCTTTTCATTAATAAATGTTATTTTCCATTTATTTTAATTTTATTTCCAGAGTTGTATTAAATTGTAAAGGTATTTGTCCAGCAAGCACTTAAGAAAAATGGACAACAGGGGATGACTGGAGGTGATAAGATTGTCCAAAAAACATAGAATTCAAACTTGTTCGAAAGAGTACTGGCTATCTACTCTGTATTACACTATGTAAACGAGTGCCAATGTCAAACCGTGGATAAACCAGGAAAATTCAACAAATGGGTAATTTTTTTTGGTTTCAGGGAAAAGTTACAAATGGGATTTGGGTAGATGTTTAGGGGTCTAATATAGGTTAAATTTAGGGTACATTTTAGATTTTTGAGATTGGGATACGTGTGTAGTTTTACGTTTAGGCATTATGGGTTACTTTTAATGTTAAGGTTAGGCATTATAGCTAGGTTAGGTTAAAGCATAACGTTTAGATTATTGAAGTTAGGGTTAGGTTTAGTTTTAGGGAACAGGGAGTTTTTTATTTATTCCACCCTGTTTATGAGGAACACATGGCATAAACAGTGTGGAAATAATAACGTCATAGCTGATTAGGTCTAGCTACTACGAATAGATAAAGATGTGTTTTTAATATTCAACTGCACATATTATATGAATAACATGTTTCAATGTTATAAATCACCACAGTTACCATAGATTGTCCTAGATGTTTCTATTGCACGCATATTGCAGCTGCATAGACCAGGCAATCAATCAAATCAATCATGAAGTGAGACTGGATGCTAATAATAGTAATGGCCTCAGCGTTCTACTTCTTCATGACAGTATAATCACAATGCCAGGCCTGAGTGATGCTAGCGACTGTCTCATTGTCCTCTGGGGCATCTCATTCGTCATCTCTCTTTATATACCGAATGTTTGGAATTCTGAGTGCTGGACGGCTGATTGTCGTGGCAGATGAGACCATATACCACCGGAATGACACGTCACTTTTTACTGCTAATTGCATTAGTAACCGGTTTACAAAAGTAATAAGGCATCCTGGTTGTTCATGGTTTATTGCCAATATACATGAGTGATGCCTGGGTCCAGGTACTGTGCGATTGCTCCCATCGACGAATGACTCTTAGCCATGGTAAATTGGCTGTATCCCACAGCCCCTTAAGCCTTATTGCTAAAGTATCCCCTCCTCTCTGCTCAGCCTTAAATTTCCTCAAATACACTTTGATTAAGAGGGAAACTATGGGAAGGACAGGAGAAACACTGGGAATGAATGGGGGATTGTTCACAAGTGTTGTTTGTAGCATTTGTCAAGCCATCTGTATACTGCCTCTTGTAAGTGATAATTAATCCTTAGTCACCACACCATCCTGTCTTTGCCCTCTCTAATTACTCTAGAGATGCCAATAGTGAGGACGAAACTGATCTGTTATTATTTGTTGATGGGGGGGAGATTATGTCATTCACTGTTCTGTTTTATGCTACAGTCCCCAAGCTTCAGACAGATCAATAATTGGCAGCTGATTGAGGAAGAATGCTGGGTAGAATGATCTCCTCGGGTTGGATCTGTGCATTGAGCGCTGCTGGCCACACAGTGATTCTCTCTCATGTCCCCGCTACATCATCTGACCTTATTCACCTTGGTTATTGGTCTGATTAGAGGTCAAGGCTGTCCAGGCGAAAGTCAAAGATTATTTCTTACTTGCTTTTTTTTGTGTATACTGAAGCACAGAATACAGATAGGTGTTTTTTTTTCACATGTGTTATTTGTCATCTATGTAATCTTCTAAACCGTAAGAGATCGCTCCTAAATTATTTGCGGGCTACTATATGGGTTTGAGGTCAGTAATTGCTTGGATCTTGTTTGAATTGTGGGGAAGAGCCATGTTTAAACATGCAGCAAAGAAACTCTTGAAATACCGTACATCCACTCCTGCCTCTCAGGGAGGAAAGAATCTGTCCTCCGCCATTGCAGTTTACTGTCAGAACTGTCAGGGGAGTTCAACAGCTCGTTACAGGCAGACAGTCATGCCTCGGAGATTCTTTCCAAGAAGATCCCCCCTCCTCTTTTCCTCAGTTGACATGTGGGAAGAGAGAGACGGAGAGAGTGAGAATGAGATAAAGAGAGGCGTCTGAGAATTACTGTGTCACCTTGTCTTAGAATACGCGTCTGAAGTCCTGTCACAGAGATCCGATCACAGAGATTTGCACGCTTCATGTGTTGAAAAGGCCAGGAAATAGTTAACCGATGGATTTCCAGAGAACCTGGGCTCCTTTATTCTAGTCTTTATTGTTGTTTAGCATTCACGATGAGTTCATAACAGTCAGAATGAGTCCAAACAGTATGGTGATGACTGTAGTTCCCTTCCACATCTTACTGGTTTAGTCCGGTCTATGCAGAGTAGCCTTTGTGCAGCTTTATAACCCAAAATGCCTCAAACAACACTACTCAAAGACAAATTTGGGCACAATACTCCAACGTCACGTTACTCAGTGTGAATAAGTGCCACTATTTTGAAAGCCCATTACTCCACAATGAAAAATGGATAAGCCACAAATATTAATCTATATAAGAAGTATAGTGGTTTTAATATAACATTCAAAATGCTACCATAAACCTTTCTCAGCAGGAACAAATCTAAGTGTTTTTGACCAGGACCTTGTCCTTGGCATCTCTGGCTGATATGATTTGACCTACATTCTGCACTCGGGCGATGTTAGTAAGAATTAAAGGCCGAAAACATTTTTACTAATCTAAAGGTACTCAGAAACTCATATCAAGGCAGCCAGGTCCATACGAATTGCCAAGTTTTACAAATCATGTTCCTACCTCGAACATATTTCTTCAACTTCTCAGTCACTGTAGGTATGTCCCAAAGGTCTTCCTCACATATCTTTGTAGCCTCTTTTAAACTTGCTGGCAGTCTAACAACAAGCCTCCTAGGCACAAGGCTCTGGAGGTCTGTTTCAAATAAATAAACAATGTATTTATAAAGCACATTTCTTACATAGTATGCACTTTAAGGTGCATAAAGAAATCAGGTGGCCTCCAGTATCATTGGAACCTTTGGAAAGGATAAACATAAAAACCTATGTAAAATAGGTGAGAGGTGGACCTGATTCATGTACATGGTAATGTAAACATCCTGACATTCCACTCATGTAAAGATTGGGGCAGTTATCCTGAACACAGATTAAAGTTAGTCTGTAAAAGCAAGATAAACCAAAAATCTCCAAAATGTTTCTCCTCTAGCACTTAGTGTAATCTCAGTCTACAAAGCCATAACCTAGCCTAATATGTTTCTAATCAAATGGGTAACGAATAAGGTAGTATTAGGCCTTGAACATATTGTGATGAGAATATACATGTTTTGTGTTCCAGTCATAAACAATAGAGTATTCTTACTTTATACTTTGAATAGTGATAGGGCAAAACAGTTGAGCTATGCCTTGAGTACTAGAGATATCTTATTTAACCAGTCAATTTAAAGACAAATCAACATGTTATTGTTAAATAATTTACACAAATCCTTTGTCAAAATTGTCTGGCTTAGTTAGCCTGTCCATCATTTTAGAACCCAAAATATATGCTGTTCCTTAATTCTTTACTATATTCTGAAGTGAGAGGTTACATTTGTTCATCTGAGCTTTCCTTTCTGCATGAAAAATAGCCACTGTGAAAGATTTGTTCTATAAACTGCAGATGCACTTTTAATAACCAGTGGATACATATCAAGGTTAGAACCACTGAACAGATTCACACAAGATTGAAGAAGTTTGTTACATCACAAAATATGTTTATATTACTCATCGCATATATTGGATGAAGGTGTAATACTATGTTATGTCAAATGATTAATGCCAATTATGTGGAAACTACAAATAGGAACACAATTTAAACTTTTTAAAACGTTTTGACTTAATAGAGTTCCAATTAACAATAAATGTATTCATCCTTTCCTCCACAATATGGCAGACAGTCATTCATTATTCGAAGCCTGTGCTTTTAAGTGAGAAAGGTTGATGCTAGAAATTGTAGTCACGTATGGAATCATTCAGCTGACACTCGCAATGAACACAAGGCAACACCTGCCCATGTGAAATTAACTTTTCACTCCGAGAACATTTTACCACAAAGAACAAGGCCTTTCTTCTTTAGAAAAGCATTATCTAAAGCTCTTAATAAACAACAATGCCTTATAGACTGCAATTAAGCTATCTATATGTTCTTCCACAACCCGTTGTGGCATTATCAGTCTTCATTGGCTGCACATTATACTGAGAGAAATTACGTTTCCATGAGCAACACTTCGGATACTGGCATGAGGAAGGGTCTTTACTCCTAACCAATCACACATAGCACGTGTTCACGTGAAATGCACATTAGCCTCGTGGCAAAACAGAGACTGTAGAGATTGACCCAATATGCTGTTTATTCCTTTAAATAAGTCACTATAGTCTCATTTATCCATTACAATGTGTCAGTGATTACTAATTGGGACTCCTGACAATATTTTTACTTGACAAGCAATTGGAATTACTAAACCTCATATGGATTGTATTTGATATCACCCAGAACTTATTGAATGGAAAAGAATGTCACCTAAGATCTCAGCATTGTTATATTTTAGGTTCTAAAAATAATGGGCAGAAAGTTAGAGGAATCAGTTCCACTGCAAAGGGAGAAACTGGCTTGATACTTCGACAGCTTTGTGAAACCTTTTCCACGCCTTTTCAGCGCTGTGTGGCTCCTTTAAGAGCCGCGATGTATGAATCTCCAGGGTGTTTCTCACCTCTTCTCCCCTGGGATTCTGCCTTTTACTCAACAAATATTTCACCGTGCCTCTAATTGCCACAGGCTGCTGTGGCTGCAGGGTAACAGACTGCCTGTGTTATTGACACAGGTCTTTCTACTCCATTCTCTCCCTTGCTTTCTACATTTGGCTGAGGTGATGGTTACATTCTCGATTTTCAAAGACAGATGGCCACTTGTTTCTCCACCGGTGTCAACAATTACATATTCTGTCATTTGAATCTAAAAGAGTGTCCAGGTAAACAGATCTACTGGCACACATCCATATTCTCCAGTCCACACGTGAACGTGAATTGTACTGGTTACAGTTACAGCTATTTCTGCAAACAGGGGACATTCCAAGGACAAACATTAATGGTTCCCTTCGAATGGTGGTCAGGTGGAGATTTCATGAGGTAAATGAACTCTGACGAAAGGTCCATCAAGATTTCAGGACATCAATTAGGACCATGACCTGCATCATTGTGAGACCAGGGTTTAAATCCCCAGGGGTCCCGTATGGGCCCCTTGTGGACCTCATTTGTCCTGCGCGGTGCGAGTACCGGTGGTTAGTAATTCTGTTGCCTTGTGGCGGTCCAGCAACAGAGCAGGCGCCTCTGAGCTCAATTCTGGTGCATTGCTTCAGACCTGTAAGTATTCTGGACTTGACTTTCTGGTTACAGCCTGATATGAACCAGAATGGCATTGGATGGGCTTTGGAGGACACATATCTCACTCATACAGTCCTGATGTCTGCTGGGAGTTGCTGTGAGGGAGCAGGACTTTAATCACAAATTGGATATCTTGAAATTGGGGTGAAAAATCTGTTTAAAACCACGGGGCTCTGACGTGGTCCAGAACAAGGGATGAAAGTGGGACCTTTGGGTGGTCCCATGCGTTTCATTTCTGCAGCCCGATGTCTACTTTCCATGTTTTATGGTATTATTTTCATCTCTAAACACCAATATTTATTAGTTAGTATTGAAAAACCACTTTAGGTTTCTCAGTGTTTGTTTTTCCCCAGGAAATGGGGAAAGACAACTCTGCAGAAAGATCTGATGGCTGGACTCCACTCTAATATTATTTATAAATAAATGTGTGTGCCAGAGACAAATCTACATAGACCAACAGAGGCCCTAGGACCAATCAAGGCCAAGAGTGTCTTTTTGTTTTAAAACTTTCTTTCTATCATTACACTAGCAATGATTATGAAACATAATTTAAATGCCAGATTACTGCTCCGATACTGTATATGGTTTAATTACTCAATTCATTGAATAGTGTGTTGTCTCATTAATTAAAGTTGCAACTGTGGGTGAAACCAAGCTTAATTCATCACATAAATCAGTTTGTTTTAGCACCTGTTTTACTGTGCTCAGTTCATTTGATGTATTTATTTATGAAAATGCATTTATGACTTGGGTTGCTGAACTGGGCATACATATTACTTGTAATACTGTAGCCCAGTTTAGATTACTGAACGTAGGCTATCCATTAAAATGTGTGTGATTTTAAAAGGGCAAAATATTTATGTTTTCAGGTTCTGTTATACACAGGGTACCTCATTTTCTAATTTTCTTGATTTTATTAACATTCAACTGTATAAATGACCCTGCAACTACTCCCAACAGATTCAGGAAAGTGAATCTAGCCTTTTTTCCTAGGCATTAAGTCATTTCTGCCATTCCAGCCCTACTTTCTCACTGGAAGTAGATCATCCATTTCATTTCCCAAGCCATCCAATTAATTTTCAGCTACGACCAGTGAAAAATGTAACCTTTAGGGCACTGGTCAGTGAAACTCACAGTAAGTATAATCCATGAACATCATTTAAATGTTTTCATATCAATGGAATTGCAATTTAGTTATAATACAGTTTTTTTTGTAGTCTATATATGGACATTAAATGTCTCCCACATTGTGGACATTCGCTATAATATTGCAACAGTGCATAAAAATGTTCCTTTCTATTGGTTGCACAATGATTTCCAACACTATACAGAGCAGAAAAAGACATTAAGTGAACCTGCCCGTAACAGTATAACACCAGGTCAAATAAACTTCAGTGATATTAATCTGTCCAGTTAGTGAGCATAAGCGATTGTGAATCAGTGTCACCTCTTTTGGTGCAAATAAAAGTAACAACAGGCCACAGACAATCGCTCTCTCCTTATCCTTCCTGACTGATTCTTCTCTAGTTTTGCATTTTGCTAGTGTCACTACTGATAGCATGAGGTGGTACCTGCAGTCCATGAAAAATATTACTTAGCCACACATTAGCCACCACCACACATGCTGATAACGAGGTTCTTTGCACAATAGTGCCAAGTTATAATCATGTTGTTAGCCGTGTGGCAAATCCTAGAATGTGGTCTCAATCCTTGGTGTTTAATATTTATCAATGTGCCGTGATGTGTATCAAAACTAATGGTGCATGAAAATAAGATCATATTAAAATAGATAGAATTTGACAGTGTGTTATGCCGCATATATTGAAGTTCAGCTGACTCTATTTAAGGCTGGGGACAAATGTATCCTGCTTTTAGAAAGTCTCTAACTCTACACAGAACTGCTGACAACATTAAATACCAGGCATTAAACGTGAAACTGTTATTGTAACAATGACTGTTGTTGACTGTTGTTGACTGTTGTTGCATGGTCACAGTGATAGTTCTCTGTGGCCAGCCAGCCTCCTCTGTTCCAGACGAGCTCAACACCTTCTTTGCAGGGTTTGAAACAAACAACATCCTTCTTCCTGGTAGACATGAGGTGAGCTTTTCAATGAGTACACCCATGGAAGTCACCGGGGCCGAGATGGCATTCCAGGAACCGAAGTGGTTAGTCTCCAACTTAATTCCTCTGTGTGCTCAGCACAGATAACCTCATCTGGTCCAGGACACAGCCCAACACAGACTTCCTGAGGAGCCTCAAGATGTTGGGCATGTCTGCTCAAAACTCTCCCTTGTACAGGTTCCCCATAGAGAGCATCCTCCGAGGCAGCATCACTGGCTGGTACGGCAGACGCTCCGTTGCTGACCACAAGGCCCTCCAGAGGGAGGGCATCATCGGTTGCCATCTTCCCTCCGTGCAAGGTATCTACCACGCACGGTGTCTGACGAACGCACGGAACATCGTAGAAGACTACAGCCACCCAGGCTATGGTCTGTCATCGCTGCTGCCGTCGGGGAGATGTTACCAGGGCATCAGGGCCCACACTTTGTATTGCCATGAACCCCTTTCCTACACATTTTTTGTTGTATTTCTTTATTTTTTTCACTGCCCAGAACAACACTATGTCAGTTGGTTCATTTTACAATAAAAAAAAGACTTTGAATATATATGCAGTAATATTCAATATAGAAGAGACATCAATAAAACGTATTACGTCAAGTGTCTGGGTATGCCAGAATCAGTGTGCAGACTATAACTTAGTTGTGATTGAAACTGCAGAATGGTCTTTGCAGAGATGACTAATCTAATTTGTGTCTTTCACAAGCACTGCACAGAAACCGGCATCATCACAGGGCTCTAGGCAAATTTGTTCTTCACTGTCAGGGATGTTCTGTTTAAACATTTACATAGGGATTTCCAGTGTCGTTCAGTAAAAAATCTCCTCAGAAGCAAGCAAGCTAGTTTATTTATATAGCACAATTCATACATAGAAGCACTTCAATGTGCTAAATGAAAAAGAAAAATATAAAAATACAACAGAATAAAAACAAATGATCGAATAAAAGGCAATTCAATGTGTGTTACGTAAAAAAAAAAAAAAGGGTAAAATCATAATAGGATAAAAACACGTACTGAATAGGTAGATTCCGCCAGGAAGCTATGTAACTGCAACAGCTGTAGGGCTAATAGTGTGGTTAAGTTTAAACGCTCAGTCAAAGGCACATGAAAAGAGAAGGGTTTTCAACCTGGATTTAACAACGGATATGTTTGGGGCCTGTCTAAGATCTTCTGGTAGTTTGTTCCAGTTGTATGTGGCATAATTGCTAAATGCAGCTTCGCCGTGTTTAGTTTGGACATTGGGCTCTACTAGCTGACCTGAGTTTATGGATCTTAGAGCCCGACTCGGTTTATAATCTTTAAACATATCCGAAATATATTGAGAACCTAAACCATTCAGTGATTCATAGACTAAAAGCACCACATTTAAAATCTATTCTGTAACTGACTGGAAGCCAGTGTGAAAATGTAAGATCCGGAGTGATGTGCCCTGTTCTCCTGGTCCTGGTTAACATTCTAGCAGTAGCATTCTGAACGCCATCTGTTGCACATGCTGGAGCCTATTCAGACTCATCCACGGACACGTAGATGTTCTCGGTGGCATTAGGTAGCAATGAATCCCACTCTTCACAGCGCAAGATCTCCTCCTCGCAGGGCATTGCCGTCAAGATATTTGGCATCTGCAGGCGTGCAGTCTTCAAAGCGCTTCATTGTTCCTCCAACAAAAAATGCACACAAGTTGTATTAGCTGCTGGTAAACAGACGCAAATCTTTCTACGAAGAGAAATTATCAGGTAACAAGCTATGTTTTACGAAAATGCCAGCTAACATGAGCTACAGTTTTATGAACAAAGCCAGTGACCGGATAGAGCCTACTCGTAGACAGACAATTCAGGTGGCAGCTGAAATACATTTGCCAGAAATAATTAACCATTCTTTTTAGGAGAACATATGGAGACCTATTCTGATACAACGTGGCCTTCATGTCTTAAAAACCCTAATGTATCATATATTTTAGAACGCTATATCGGTTTCTATTTAAATTTAGCCCAGTGGGAGAAAATAAATGTCTCTATGAATCTGGATCAAGGTCGATTATATTGTAGCGACCCGCACAGGCAGCTGGCGGTTCTAGGTTAGACGATTACCTGTATGTCTATCAAACAGCTGTCTGCCAATCACCATGATGCCTGGTAGGTGCGGAGGCCGTGCATCCTGGTGATTGGCAGAGGGGCTTGGTGGGGGGGTTGGCCAGGGGAATATTTGGGGTGATAAGACCAGGTTGGGCTTGGCGCTTTTTCTCTTTCGCCCGGAGTATTAGGTTAGCAAGATAACGTTTAACGTGTTGGTTGTGTTTTCTTTGGCGTGGGCTACGGCCAGACAGTAACCGGTGTTAGTTGAGAATAAACCGTTGGTTCTACATCCTCCTCTGTCTGGACAATTGATCCTTTCCGATTAGCCAGGTCATTACAATATGTAAATAGGCCCCGGGTTCAAAAATAGTGAACTTATCCATTATTACAGTATCGCAATAGCAGTGAGCCCCAGAGACATGCAGTGTATAATATAGTACATGTGAAAAAGTAGTAGTTGAGATTGTCTCCTTAATCGCAAGCCATAAAAATTTTAACCACGTATTTTATTAATGTTCCTTTATTGTCATATGTTTTAGAACAACCGCATTCCCGGAAGCCTTTTATTTTATATAGAATCCTGAGATTCTAGCTAGATACAGGTGAACAATATTTCCGCCAGCTCTGTCTTTCTCATTTTAAGAGTTGTCTTTGAAAACCCCTACAATGCTTCTGGCACATGTTTTGTAGCCTCTCTGTATCTTTGTTTAAGTCAGCACAGCAGCCGAAACAAGGCGACAGAGCTTTTAGAGGCCTCTTCTGCAGGAGCCAAGCACAACTCAATAAATAAAATAGAACGACAACAAAACAATGCCTATTCAAAGTTAAATAAGAATATATAGTCCAGACATATCATGAGTGGAATCTATTTGAGGTAGCTAGTTTCTGTTATAACAGTAAAGTAATGTATTAGCCAAGACAGGCCTCTTAAGAGCTCCCAGGAGGCTGGTGGAGCTAAAGCCTTGCTGCTCTGCACTGAGGGCCAGGACAAGCACTTCAACTCACTGATCTGAACATGAAATTCAACTTCTCTGCTTGCTGTCTCCAGTATCCTTGGCGCCAGGATCACGCCTTGTCAATGCCCAGTTTTTATTTCTGCTCAATCAAATGTATTTCATGAATCCATTTTGATATCAGCGGTTGTCACAAAGTGCTTAAACAGACACACAGCCTAAAACCCCACAGAGCAGGCGATATGAATTTGAACGACAGTGTGTAGGAAAAAAATCCCTCAAAATGCAGGAACCTTGGAGCTAACCTAGAGAAGATCTGGACTCCAGGGAATGGTCAGTCCTCTTCTAGCTTTTGCCTGGTCGATAAATTAAGAGTACATGGCCTTTGAAGGCCTGTGGAATCTTCATGAAGATATAACATTCAGATGACCATTGGGACAAAAACATCTATTAAATGTCAGTCGGCTTTTTCATAACCAAGTATTACAAAACAATCACAGTGGTTATATAGGATGCAAAAAGAAATATTCTGAGAAATCTCTATGGTCTTCCCAGATGGTCTACGCAATTCTATACTTCCATTTAGTACTAAGAGAGCTTCAAAACCATCTATTCATGATTAATTTTCAGGCAGGTTAGAAATTGCAGCCTATAAGCTTTGCTGACCGTTGATAGTAGGTGAAGCTATTTCCTATGAAGTCTATTAAAAAATACTTGTCATACTGTACCTAACATAGATCTTTTCATAAAGTTGTAGTTCAGTTTAGGACTATGACTAATTATTAGGCAAATTCCATGACTCTAACAATAGAAAGGACTTCAGCCACACTGACATGGAATATCATACTTGCAGTGCTGTAAATGTTTTTTGAATTATTATACATTGTGTGCATATCGTGAAATTAGATTTCCTACACACACACAAAAATAAATACATTTATAAATAAAGTTTACTTGCTTCAGTTTGTGTTATTTTTTTCACCATTATGTTGATGAAATCTAAATCATGCATAACTGATTTGATTCTAAACTATACAATATTTATAAGTATGTGTATGTTTTAAAGACTTGCACTAACATTTCTCTGAAAAACCAGAATGAGACTACTAAAAGGAATGAGAGGTTTCTTCAAGGTGCATCAAACAAACTAGTAAGATACAATTTGTAGCCTACTCAAGAAATGGAATGCTTCACAAGGACACAAATTGTACCTTAAACTATTTAATATACTCTGCTTCTGAGGTTGACAAAAAATATGTTTTTGAGAAGATCCTAGTGAATGCTCCATTGTCTCTTATCTACGCTCCTCAAAGCTTGTTTTTTTCCGCGATGTAAAAAGCTCAGCACCAATTGTATTTTTGAGCTGGTCTCTGTTGACTTGTATATCTTGTATCTGTATTAGACGTCAATCTTATTTTTACCAATGTTGTTTCATGTTAACAAATCAAATAGCAGTATCCAGAAGGTGGACCCTTCATGCTAACCCTAAAAACCATAAAATAAGCTATCATGTTTGTATCTGTATGTACTGTACTTGCCCATTGTACATCCAAGCACTGTTATTAGAACTGATTGTGAAGTTAAGTACACAATCCTTTAATACACAATATGTAAAGCAGTCATAAGTGGTGGCAATTGACATAACGTGAAGATAAAGGAGATTTGGGACCTTTCAGAGCCTTCTGTCGTGTCGAAGACACTTTCAAAATACGATCCAGTCTAGACTGATTCATTCCAAGTGCCCTAGCTCTGTTCACTGCTGCCTCGTGCCCTCAGGAAGCAAGGGGTGCCATTGTGCCACAAATACTTTTTAGAAGGAATCCCACCTGGTAGCGTTTGTTAGAGGTCGTGGGGAGGTTAGTTAAAGCTTGGTGTTCCAGTGCATTCCGTCGGCATTCAGTCTCACCCCCATTCTATTTACTAACAATAAACTCCGCCTCCCCTTATTCGTCGGCCACAGTCAATAGCATGCTGGAAGCATTGTGCATCACTGACATTTAATCGGGAGGTATCTTTTTAGCAAACCCATAGGTCGATCCGGTGTCAAGAATGAAAGGGCGGCAAATACAAACAAAGACTTACCCTACAAACAGGGGGGGAAAAAAGTTCCCATTAGAAGAATTTGGCTCTGCCATTGCATATTGTCAATAATGTGGAAAACAGCATTCCATTGTTGACAGAAACATTACAATTATCCACATCACATGATGAAAAAAGTGGCATTTTCATGCACGCCACTCAGACACCGCCTCGGGAGCCTGTGTCGATGTGCTGTGCTTTTTTACAAATCTCAGAATTGTACTGCGGCACAATGGTTTTATTCGGAAAGGTTCGTACCATGTCGTGTTCCATCCCTGCGGTGTTAATTACAATTAAGTGCAAAAGGAGTTCTAAGATATTTCACCACTTCACGTGGGAAGTACACTCTTGCTGCCAGGGTCTCCCACGAACCACGCTCAAGAGGACCAGGGGTTGTCAGGGGAGATAGTGATGCGATGCCATTGTTTGGCAACTTGCAACATCTGTCCTAAAGCCTGATTTACACAGACAACATCCCTATTGAAATAATGGAAATTAAATTCCATTAATGGATCACTCCTAAAACTGGCTGCTGTGTAGAGACCCATCAGTAATGTAGAGCATGCGTTTATGGGTCAGGCAGTGTTTGACCAAACAACTTCCACAAGTAGCCCACGATTTTGTGACTCCACCATGTAACCATGTATTCGATATAAAGAACAAACTCTCTTTAATAAGTATCTCATGCCGTGACGGCAACTCAAACAAACTCCCTGAAAAGCAGACAATGATACACTTGTTTGAGATTAATGTGCAAGGCTGAGCCCACTTTAACCTCTGTTGTCAAGGCTTCGATGTGATCTCTTAGGTGCTCATGCATCACTGTAGAGCTCCTGTGACACGCAAGTTCAGCTCAACACAAGTAAAAATGTACACCTAAACAGTTGACAGTGACATGTGTTGTAGTTTCTGCAGCCTTAATGTAACAAAATATACATCTTATCGCTAACGTATATCAATGATATCACCTAGCTCTGCACTGCACTCAGTAGCATGAATATTAAAAAATAATAAAACACAAATGTATTGTACAGTAACTGGTTACCTTTACACTGTATGTATTTTGGCATTTTTGTTTACCAAACACAAACTACTTCTGGAAATCATTTCAATCTAAGGTAAATATGCAATTAATATTCCTGTAGCCACTATTACCTAAATACCACTTGGTACTAATGGAAACTAATCTTGTGTAGCTATTCATCTAACATTATGCGGGGTGAATAACTTAAATGGAAATGGCAAAACATCTGGTTTTGGCGTAACACTAGCTAACAAAGCCATATATTTTGAGGTCCCCTACAAATATAAATATGTTTTATACATAATTGTCCTTTATGGATGACCTTCATAAATTAGGCAATTACTTAAATTGCCTAATTTCTAATTAGCACTTCATAGAGTAGTCTTGGAAAAAAACTTCAGGGTGCCATGAAACAATATTACAAAAATATCCCCCAAAATATTCCTTAGGGATGTTTGACTGACAGGGAACTAGATCCCCAGGGAAACACGATGCAATAAACAATCTTGACTGCTCTAGGGGACCATTTATAGCTTGCGGAAATCCTAACTCTTAGTTTTTTCCCTGTGATCATGTGTTTCTTCACCAACAAAATGGATCAAAATTGCCTTCCTGCAGTATAGCGTGCAATCTTTTTGAATAAATTTCCGAAATCATATTCAAAAATATTTGATAGTTATATCCTTGCCACTCCATCTGACTGGGCAAGCTGTCAGCTAACACGGGAACAGCAACAATCACAAGCTAAGTTATCGAGAAACATTAGAGAGATTATTGTGTTCATTTGGGTGTATTGTAATCACTTGGCAACCTGCTCTTTCCTGGTATTTGAGCTCACAACCAGAATTCCTATCATGCTGCCCCACCGCATCTGTGTGGAAAACCAAACCTGCTGCTCTCAGCTCTATTAGACGTAACCTCTAGAAAATGTACAATGTTATTTTTGTCTGTGAAGTTACATGAAAAAAAGAGCAGAACGCTCAAGCAACATGTATTGACTACAACAAATTCCACTTGACGAAGAAAGACAAATCAATGATAGGGGTTATAGTCTTCTCTACTGATAAATGAAATGGCTGCAGATCTACTCTATTTCAAAGTGAATGAATGATTTATGAAGAATGAATATGTATGGGAACTCTGAAAGTCTACAGACTTTCTGGGGCATTGGAACGATTATCATATGCAAAATCCAGAATGTGAGTTTAAATCCCAGTTGAGGTTAAATTGGAATGTCAGCACTGAGCGATCATGTCAATCGGAATATTGCCATTGATTTAACATTGCCTTACTAATTACAACATTTTAAAAGGTAGTGAAATGGTCCCAGTTATTGTCTTGGGGCAATGAAGCTACAGAGAACTAACAAAGGTTCCCTAGAGAGCATCGCCTTAAGACCATCAGGCAACGTCCAAAAGACTCGCAAACATGTTTTGAAAACCTCCTAAATGGTCCTGGTCGAGTTCTGAAAACCAAATAACATCCCTACTGGGTCCAACGCCAGGGCCATGGTGGACAACGGTTGGATGTACCGTAGATACATCACTGTTATGAGTAGAAGGATGTGCCAGAGTAGAAAAAGTAAGTATCTTAGTATTCTGATACATTTGTATAATTTGAAACATTTACTCCAAACATTCATTGGATTTCTGCTTGAATGTATGCTAGTAGTATAGATAAAGTACATATTGCTCTTTTAGGCATCTGTCATGTTTTCATTTTAGCTTATCGACATACTGCGAGCTGCGGCTCTGAATGGAGTAGTATTTCATAAACATGAAAAAATACTTTAGTGAAGCTTGAGCAAGCAACTAATACAAAATAGAAACGAACCCGTTACAACGAAATGCAGTGTTCCTGCAATAATCAAGTTAGCTACCGTAATAAAAAGATATACAGAGTACCGAGCAATCAGTCAAACCCACAACCTCTGGCATTAGAAACTGGCATTGCAAATGCTCTACAAATTCAGCAACACAAAACATACAAAGCAATTGATGCCTGGGTACACAAGACACATGGGGAAAGATGTTGTGAGAGATGACCGGCATGTAGACTAAGCAGATTAAGTCCATTCCTAATACACTGGGAATTTCTCACAACTTTCCTATTGGCTAATGAAGGGCAAGTTTGATGGATCGTTCCACTAGAACTTCAGCGAATTTGTGTCTAGGAATGAGATTATTCCTTAATCAGCACCATTGTGTGGGCTTGTGTGTGTGTGTGTGTCGGGCGGGCGGGAGAGACCCCCGGTCTAATTGTAAGCAAGTTTGTAATGAAAACAAGATGGTGTTAGTGCAAGAGGATCCAACCGATTACACCTCAGACACTGGTGTGCAATTGACAAGCAGACACGTCCAGAAAGAAGAAGAAAAGTAGGAAAAACCGAGTCAGCTAAGCAGCCGGGGCGTTGTAGTGTGGGCGCTACTCTCTCCCTTCCCCCCTCCTCGTCTCCTGGCCCTGCAGGCTCACATGAGCCAGACAGCTGGCAGATGCTTTTAAAGGCACAGTGCCTGAACTGGACTTAGTCTTCATCTGGAGTCCGAGGTGAAAGTCTGCTCCCCCCTCCTAAGCAAATAAACACACTTCCAAGTATATGGTGTTAGGAAGCATTAACAGGGGGCAGTGAAAAATAAGAAATGAGCTGGCTTTCCAGAATTGTTTGTGTTTCAAGATGGAGAGAACGTCAGGGAATCATGTCGGCAGGGCTGAGCTGTGAAATGAATAAGGAGTGCTCTTTTCACGGTGCTGTGGGGAAATACTAGCTCTGAGGTAAGCCTGATTAGGAGGTGTTTTTCTTCACTGACCTTGGTGCTCGCAAGGTCCTGATCCCCAGGCCGACTCTGGGGTTCAGTGGTGTAGCCTGGAGGAATTCCTCAAATGTGTTGCATTCAATGCAATTGTTGCAGCAGGCCTGTTCACAATGTTGTTTGGGTTATGTGCCTCCCCAGTGTATTAAACTGGCTGTTATTTGTTCACTCCATATCCTGTTTCCCCATGAGAAACCTCATTGATACAGCAACATAAATGTAGCATTTCTGAAATGGCAGAGAAATGCAACCAAACCGGGAAATTGTTGTTTAACAAGTTGTTGAACTTTGCCAGTCAATAAATCCAGGGTGAAAGTCCCTCATTGGAGTTTGCTAATTCTTCACGGATGACATTACATGACTTTTCTTCTTACGCAACAGAATTCTTGGGACAAAAATAGAATTTATTTTCAGGACTTGGCGGCTCAAGGTTTTAGCAGAGAGGTGGAGGAATCCACTGTATAATTTCTAACTTTGAGTATATCTATTTTGTTTCCATTTTGAAAGTCATGCCTTTCAGACAATTTTATCCATTGCGTGTTCACTAGGTCTGAAGGACATGATGTTGATCCCATTATTACAATATTGTCTTACTACAATCAATATAGTGCCTCGTCTGCTAAAGCATACAAATATAATTGTGCAATATTGTGGAGCCTGTGGTATTAATGGGAATGTTGTTTGCCTTTATGACTGAAAAATACAAATGAAACATTTTTACATGGAAGAAGCCCAATTGTATCCAAACAATGCCATTCACCTGCTATTTGATAGGCTAGAGAGAGAGAGAAGTGAGTCATCCTGCAAGTTTTGTTGCAGTAAACATTTGTCATGATGTTCTGCTGCAGTTGCCTGGCAACCTTTGAGAGAAGAGATGAGGCGGTCCTGGCTACGTATGGGAGGGCAGCCCACACTGCTCTAATCAAGCTGCTGAGATGAAGGTAATTACTACTCTGGTAAAATTAAGGACAAAAACTCCTTGATCTCCTTTACGCCAAACTGGGTTGCAAGCTTAATCTTCCATGGCGAATCCAACAAGCCTAATGGTGTTATCTATCTGTATGGTATCGCAGTACCTAGATAGCAAGAAGTTTTTAAAATGTCAAATGTCTCGTATTAAACATGGAATGTAATACTCGATCCAGTTAGTTGGACAGGATGCGTCTCATACAACTTTCTGTTGTCCAAAAGCTTGTTAATGGAGGATTGGATGAGCACAACTCAACAGGGCAAAAATCGTTTTATTATTTATGAGCCCAATTACAGTTAATTAGCATTTGGCAGCAGACTCTGGCAGTCATTAGCATCTAGGAACTGATTTTGAGGAGATGTTTATATCCATTCAAACCCCAGCAATCAATTTGATTTCTCATCAACACATTATGTTCAGAATTCACAGTTCCTGAAATCAATTGATCGCCTAGATCAGAGTAAATCAATCTGTGATCCAAGCAGCCCATCTCACATTTATGCCGATGGATTCCCGAAGTAATGGCTTGTGGCACGATTCTGCCGCACATTCACAGACCATATGGCCACCAAAACATAATCAACTTCCATGTACTTCATGTGAATTCCTAAGTAAGCAGTGGTGTGTTTATAGTTCTGTGTAGTCAAGTCCAAAATGACTGGTACCCTCTATGAAGCAAAAAGGACTGTCAAATAAATAATACAAATGCTGACCTACATTACATGCTAAAAAAAGAACAATTATTATATGTTATTCTAATGCAATTGCTCTGAGAGAGGGATTTTGGATTCTCAAAATGTATCTGCTTCATCATTCCAACGTTGCTTGCAATAATGTGTGTATAGCTGAGTGTTTGAAATGCATGCATGTGTGTGTGCACTCGTGTGTGTGTGTGTGTGTGTGTGCGCGCACGACCCCTTCCCAAACTTCACAAGGAAAGAGTAGATGAGTATGTATCTAACCTGCCTGCATGCATGATGTCTGGGAAACTAAAGTAATATCTCCAACATTTCAGTTACAGAGCCACACAGCTTAATTTAAAACCTTCAGGCTGGCAATAACATTCAGGCTAGCTACCAGCACACTGTCAATTCCAGAGTGTCGGATAGAGTATTAATTTCCAATTGCTCTTGTTGCTTGGAGACCAGGGGAAAGTTGCTCTCTTTTTTTATCTGTGGATTGCCTCAATGTTTATTTATCATGCTGCTCTCAGCCAAGTGATGGGGGAAATATCCTGGACGTACTTGGGATGAGGAAAACACTATTTGCTTAGTGGTAGAAAAACAATGTGGTCAATCCTTATCTTGCTGTCTTTTAGTCAAGTATTTGCCTTTGCAAGATATAGTGCATGACACAAACATTAAACTTTATGGTCTGTCCAATGCATAAAGTCACTACACGAATATATATGTTAACTAGGGATGGCAAAGTTAATGTGTTAATAACGTGTTAATAATGTGCTAATAATGTGTTCATAATGTGTTAATAATGTGTTAATGCGACACATGTTCATTGAGGAAAATGTGTGGGAGACATTAACCACATCCTTAACTACATTTCTTTACTGTAACTCACTGTGTTTAAGCACAACTGATTATATTTGGACCCTTAAGCTCAAAGCAACAGTCTTCATCATCATTATGTCAACTTTATGTCACGATTATGCCGCCGTAAACATTTGCGACTATCAAATCAATCAAGAGATTCCCTGGGAAGGTTATGCACTGTTTACATAGTTTACATTGGTATTTTGGCTTTTCTTACTATATCCTTTCTAACTGATTTGGCTAAACTATTAGTTTTTTACAATAGAAAATGACATCATGACTCAAAATAAACATAACTAAATCTATCGTACTTCAATATTATTTGTTATTATTATATACTATTATTTCCTGTGGTCAAACCCACTTTCTGTAAAGTCACATGTAGACTTGTGAGGCTCCCAGCCCAGCTGACAAAATACAATGAAGAAAACAGTGCCAGAAAAAATTTAACCAGGGCATAGGTTGCTGTCATACCATGTCATCAATCTATGCTTTGTGGGTTTTGTTTCGTTAAACTACAATTAATGGCAACTAATGGCAACTACACATTTAATGGCAACTAATGTTTTTATTTTGTTTGACTGCCTTAATGGTAAAATATATATTTTATTGCCCCTAGTCTTCCTGGCAATGGAGGGATACATCGGGACACAGAAGGCCTTCATTCATCATGTTTCCTCATGCATCCTCAACCTGTCCTTTAGAGGCTCTGCACGAGCTAAGAGAGTGTTCTGATACAGTTTTAGCCATCAATCAGTCAAATTCAGTTTATAAAGCCCTTTATACATCAGCAGTTGTCACAAAGTGCTTTTGGAGATACCTGGCCAGAAACCCCAAAGAGCAATCAACAACAAAGTTAATGCACAGCCGCCGGGAAAAAATCCTTACTAGGGTAAAAAATGAAGAAAGGAAGAAATCTAGAGAGGAAGCAGACTTTGGACAGGGACCCCATGAGTCATTGGGGCCTGGCAGTCCTGAGGCGTGGTCTCCGGGTTCAAATCCACTTAAGGTCAAACGGGACCCCAGGAAAGTTATCGAGGGCTTTCCCTCGTATAAGACAGGACGCCTGGGCATACGTTTCAGACTGACCCCTGTGACGAGTCACATGAACGAATGCAACATGAACGATTAGTCCACCAGCCAGCACAATCAAATAGCGGCGTAAAACTAGGGGCTGAGACAGGGGCGTCCAGAGACACTGTAGCCCAATCCAGAGGTTACCCCGGACAGTGCCGACCTGGCAGGAAACATGAGGCAACAACTGTACAGTATTACTGCAGCCTGTGTCACAATCTCACACTCGGCAGTCCAGTTTATCAACCCATGCGGAATTTCGTTGTTGACCCTGCCGTTCTGTTATGCCCGTGTGAATTGGGCACAGGACGGGTCTCGCCCGTCTGGTGGACAATCATTTGGAGCTGAGTACACAGTCATCAGACAGCAGGGCAGCCGTGAAGCAACAGGGAGACATTGTCAAACACGCAGAGAAATGTTGAGGCTAGCGTGGCGGCATTAGCCTACGTGTCATTTCAATTCCGTGGGTTTTGGAAGTAGTTGTGATGTTTTCTTATAGCAGCAACTGGATTATTTCATTCATCACGTTTAACGGGCTTGGGAGAGTTCAAGATGGGGGGACATGCCGTGTAAAACCTTTCCGGTAACTGTAGTAACGACGTTGTAACTAAACATACGTTCAAAATTGCTGTCACGGAATCAGTTATCGCACAACGGTAACAATAAATGTCACTCGCGCTCCACTTCAACATCCAGCCTCAGTTAGCTCATCAAACAGTTCATTATTATCTGATGCGCTCCCCGAGCAGTGTTAAAAAACGCTCAACCATTGTTTAACCATAACAGAAATGAGAATAAATTACAGTTTTCAATTACCTCCAGACCGAAAGCATTCCATTCACAGCAATACATAGAATAACATAAATACAGTAAAAACTACGGATTAATAAATAAATGCTACGTGAAAGAGCATATTAAATACAGGGATACATAAAATGGAGTGAGAGGTACAGGTTACTTTTGGCGTAGCTGATGTTAAGGAAGGAGCTATTGTACTGAAGGCAGTGCGTGAAATGTCCCGATAAATAAGTTGTTACCAGTATGTTTGACGTTGTGTAGGTAGGGAGGACCAATTCACGGAGGGTATAGGTCAGGGTGATGAGTGTTGAAGTGGGTCAGAGTGTAAAGGTCACAGTGACAAAGTGGATGGCAGTGTGGTCAGTTACATCTAATTTATCGAGGAACCTTTTAACAACAATCGACTGTGTTGCTGTGGAATGGGCAAATGGATTTAACTTCAGAAGATGGGTGTTATGATTAAGAGTGAGAGGTTAATCCATATATCAAGACACATGTAGGTTTGACGTACACTAACTCTCATTCGGGGGGCGAGGATGGTCAAGGGAAATACAGGTTAAGGTGGACTTCTATTCAATAGAAAACCTTTTTGTGACCAGGTCTTTAAGCCTATTAATCAACACTGGGAGTATGCAGATTCTATATCAGTGACACCCTGCAGTGTAACAGAATCACATTTTGGCATGTGTCATCAATATTTTAATTACCTAAATACTTTCAAATGTGTATTTGCATTAGGTAGTTACAAGATAATGTGTGATAATGTCATCAATTACATTTAGCAATTTAGCAACCAAATGCGTAAACATGATTTTGTAGCAACCACATTACCAAATTGTTATTACAGTTGAAACTATTTTTGTTATATTGTAAGTATTTAGAGCATCTTAACGTAGATTATTACTTGCGTTTACTGTTTCTTCACATTGCTGGCTCAACCGAGAAGTCCATCATCAAATCGGCACATTGGAGGAACAGATCATTCAACTAACGACCTCAGTTCAGCTTGTACTCCCTCGCCAAAGCTGGTTATGACGGTGCATTGAGACAAGCGGTTCCTACCAGGCTAAACTAACCCCAACATGGGCGGTGGAGTTACTTTGTGCCCCAATGGGACTCAAATCTACAGCTCAAACCTGGGCTGAAGTGGCACATCTGCACGGGATTAAACAGCTGCATCACACAGGAAACCCTGATAATACATTTTTTGACCTCCAATGGACACATTAATATTGTATTTCCATATGGCTGTGGGATAGTATATACGACTGCATGTCAGTCTGTCTTTCTGTCTGTGTATATGTCTGTGTGTGAGTATATATGTTGGAACGTCAGCATGTCTTTCTGTCTGTGTGTAAGTCTGTGGTCTGTCCAGAACATTTTAAGATTGTTACGATCTTTCCCCGTGACTGGAATATATCTAAAAAAGCTAAACATGAACCATATGATGCTATACTCTCTCCACAGACAATATATTGCCAGATAGCCATGTATTCAGGAAAACTGAAAAACATTTATGATAGTATTTTCTCATTACCACAGTATATAAAAAAAAATCCCATGGGTAAAAATGTTTCCCTACTTACTACAATCTTTTGAGGAAGACATCATCCACATTAGACAGATGTTTATCTTTTGACCGGAATACAATAACAAAATAATTAAAACGGGAAGTTAACACCAACATTAGAGGAAGCATTTTCCACTTAATTATGCTTGATAGATAGTTGTCTGCCTGTCAACTATTGAAGATGTAAGGATGCTTTTGTTTTACTGGTATACATATACATACATATATATATATATATATATATATATATATATATATACACCTTAGAGCACATATTTTGGGCCACAGCGATTTTCTTACTAGAACGTTATCAATGTTCGTAATGAATGTCAGAACTTTCCAGAGGTTGATATTTCCAGATACTGCAAGTAAAGTTCATTCTAAACTCTATTGTGGGATAGTAGAGTTTATTACGTTTTTTAATATCAATATATTAAGGAGGAATGTGTTTTCGCCCCTGGACAGGTAGACATCTGCAAACAAGCATGTAATGTCTAGATTTTCAACAAACGCAAAAGTGCTACACATGATTTCACATCTTTCAAAATGAATGCCAAAAAAAAGGTTTTAACCAGTGTTATGAATAACACGCATTCACAGCTCACGGTAGGAATTCTTTTCAACACCCCTGTGTATCCCCACAATTTTTTATTTTAGTAGTTCTGTATGGATTTCAAATGCCATGAAATCTGAGATTCCTCCTCTCAGAGCCTCATTAGACAGCCGAACACAGCAAGGACATGCAACAGAAGCTGCACAAAAGGAGGTACGAAACACCATAACAATTGCATCCACACCGTTAATAACTAAAGGCTTCGGGTTCGATCCCAAACAGAGGTGTTGCGAAACTCATCTAATCCCAGCCTTCCCTCCGCCCT
The DNA here is from genome assembly GCA_016801125.1 of Novumbra hubbsi. Classification (NCBI taxonomy): domain Eukaryota; kingdom Metazoa; phylum Chordata; class Actinopteri; order Esociformes; family Umbridae; genus Novumbra; species Novumbra hubbsi. The sequence goes on along the minus strand of JACXGK010000095.1, from coordinate 135,798 downwards.
CCCATGATTGGAGACCAGCTCCAACCCAAAGTGAATTGATTTATGGTAACGCTGGGTGGGGGGGGGGGGGGAATTGGCTCTGGACAGTGTAAACATCCTGTCTTAGCATAATGAAACAAATGGAAAGGCTCCAGCCAGCCGCCGCGTCCCACTGAGAGAGGGGAGGAGAGGGGAGGAGAGGGGAGGAGAGGGGAGGCGAGAGGAGAGCAACGCGGTGGTCACATGAACACATTCCTGATGAGCCTGACCCCTCTGACCCTGCAGGCTGTTTTGGAGCACAGGGCTCATATCACGAGGGGGGGGGGTGGACAGAGGCTGGAAGGAGGCGTGGGCCAAAGCCTCACTGCAGAAGCCCAACAGATAAACTCCTTCTGGCCAAACAGAGTGAACACTGAGAATTTGAATCATTTAAAAGGACATTAATACATAGTGAACCACTCAGCTTCGTGTTGCAATCGGCGTACAGTGAGAACGGATGGGAAATAGGTTCTGTTGAATTAACGCGTCTTGACTTGATCTAGTTTACAAATGGGATGCGTCTAATTTTAGTTGGTATCTAAGAATGAAACCTTGTCTTAGGTTAAGCTATATGTTGGTGTAGACAACAATCAAAACTGTTGGGCATTGTGTAATTTTGCCCTTTAAATAAAGAAATGCCTGCAGCCAACAAAGAACAGAAAGAGTTTTATGTAGGCCCTTTCATACCTGGCGCTGATTGTACACTCCACAGTCTTACTGTAGTCAATGCTCCTCCCCCAGTTTCCTTAATTAGTTCCTCAATTGCAATTAGGGAGCAATTAACTACAATGAATGGCCTCTATGCAATGCCTAGATTAATGCCCAATCAACATGCTGCTAATTCTACTCACATGCAGAGAGGCGTTGTTAAAAGTAATCTTATCCCCATCATATCGAGCCCTTGGAACAGCTCTCTGACGTGTTTATGATCTTCCAGTGCAGCCTCAGGTGTTACCTCCATCGGATATGAGCTCCTGTAGCTCTAACGTGGGAACAGTTCATTTAAAAGTCAAAAGCCTGATCCCAAATTTGGTTTTAATTGAATTATTGGCTTCTCAATCAAATGTTGACATACTTATTGTATCTATCGTGGCTGTGTGATTCTGTGTCTGATTCTGAAATCCAGTTATCTGGGTACAGAATGCATAGAGCTGATGGAGGGGGTAGAGTCGATGGTATTGCAAATCATGAAAGTGTTAAATGTCACTGTGTTCATGTCAACCCCTGTCCCAAAGCAATATGAATGTCTAGTTAGCTAGCTGATAACTAATCGAACCTGTCGTAACATTAAAAAGCCTGAAAGATCGAGTCTGGTAATCATTATTCAAGATATACACCATAAATACACAGCCAGTGATGTTATCTATTGCATGCATTAGAAACACTGAGCTACCCTTTCATTTCACTTGACTCACATCACTCGGACCTTTCATCCACTTGCTGCTCTCGGGATCCAGTTCTTCCCTCTTCTTTTCTTTTTTCATTTTTTTGTCAGACAAACATGCTTTGTTCAAGAATCGTTGAGTAAGAAATTGTACAAATTCCTGGTTTTGTCAAGAATTATCAAACCTTTTGCTGCTGAAGAATCAGCCTTGGCAAGGAAACTGCCCAGCGGATTGGCTGCTTTTTAGGCAAAAAAGCACACCTGTTACATTTCTATCATATCTCCAGACTGGTTAAATTGTTTCCATGTTGCAGTAGACAGTCTGCTGAAAAGAATGACATGTGATGTTTGTGTATTTCTGTTTAGTAGAAGCCTTCCAAATCTCGACCACAAAAACACAGTATTTTAAGATTTCAACAAAAAACCTAAAGGTTTTCTCAGAGGTGGCACACTTAGGTCCAGAATAAAATCTTGGATTTTGTTATATAGTGTTCCACCACAAGGATACACTGTGACAATTTTGGTTGATATTAAAGAACGAATACATTTATTATGTTATATTTTCATACAATAAACAACTTATAGTTGTTGTGAATGCCTGGGGATATCCAATTGTTATGTAAAACAGCCTACCTGTTGTAGTATATTATGTGTTTCTCAATAAAAACAACTATATGTCAACATACGTTTTTATATTTATTCACACAATTTCACAAATATGCTAATAGAAGCTTCTCAAACAATGTTACCCATTCATCCTTCTTCTCATTAAGGTTTTTCAGAATCCACAAAGGACATCATTCTACTATGAAGGATGACCCCCTGAGAGGTCAAAAGGTCAAGATAGTGACAGGCGGATTTTAAATCCCAAAAAGGCCTAAGACCTTTAAGGGTTTTAATATCAATCAGTTTGGTTTTAGACCTAAACATATTACCACTACAGCCTCTGTGCTTATTGGAAATGATATTGCTAAGGCTGTAGATGAAGGAAAACACCATGTTGCATTGTTTGTAGACCTTTGACATGCTGTCCTTCTGAGTAAGCTCTCATCTATAGAACTGGGTACTGAAGCCTACCAATGGTTTTATGATTAGCTTAAAGATAGAACTCAGGCCGCCGTGGTCAACAGAGTCAAGTCAGAGCCCTTACAGTCTTTTAAAAGGGGTTCCTCAGGGTTTAATAATTGGCCCGCTATTGATCTCACACGACGCAAATAACTGTATGCATTTGCATTTCTATTTTTATGCAGATGACACAGTGATGTACCTCATTGCAAATCCAATGGAAATGTTGAGCCATATTTTAATAAAAGCAGACAGAAAGTATATTCTCAGACCAAGACTGCGGGGGTCAAGACCAAGTAGAAATGCATTTGAGTTTTAGAAAAGACCCATAACATGACGTCTGGAGACCAGTCGCAAGTACCGCAACACTGACCAGGTGTTTTACGTAATGTTATTGTAAAGGTATAGTAATAGCTATAGGTATATATATATATATTATCAATGTTTAATTCATTGTTATAACCAAAAAGAAAAAGCACTGATTATCTTTTATATGTACTGAAATTACTCATTCAGTGGAAGAATAAAACTGTTATTTTGTATTTGCGCCCTCTGGGAAACTTTTGGAATGAATAGAAGTCATTCTTGTGTCCCAGTTCCTCTGACCTCGAGGTTGCTGTCCCATGGGACACAGTGACTGGAGGGACTCAAAAGTGGCAAAAAGAAGTTAAATGAAACATCCTTCTTTACAAAGTATGTTCTAGTTCAGTGTTCTTCATTCCTGAGGTGTAGCAGGGTACGTCCAACGTTTACTACAATAACACCCCATTGAACTACACAAGACCATACTTGAATATGGTTATGATTGGTTGGGACAAAGTGCACAATGAATTCATACAGTTATCATTGGTTGGGACAACGCGCACAATGAATTCATACAGTTATGATTGGTTGAGACAACATGCACAATGAATTCATATAGTGGTCACAAAAACGATTGCAAAAAACTGTGATTGAATTCTGACTACAGCTAAATGAATAACATGAATCATATGTGCTAGAGTTCCACAAATGGTGTGAACTAAAGCCTTGCTCACGCTGGCTGGTCTGCAGAAGAATGTCTGTTCCTTCTTTGCTCTGTTGCATTTAGAACGGCTTTGAAAATACCCCCAAAATGCCTTCCCCCTTTTTTCTCTCCCTCACTAGCTTGCTATGAAAGAGCTTTGGATTTAGAAGGTGTGGTAGCTTATTGGTCTTCCTCACAAAAACTGAAGAGATAGCAGTGAGTTCCTGAATTCGTGAGAAAACGTTATGATGCTACAGGAGAACACTGCGAAAGGCCTGTAGAATACTATATAGAATATTATATAAACGGCATGACCGTCTGAATGGACCCACCTTGAACTGTTGGTGGCAGCAGCGAATACAAGTGTCATAAACATGACTGGGAAAAGTTGTCACTCAATGGGTCGATCAGGAACAACAATATTCTGTTATGTAGATGGTATGCCAGAAAGTCAAAGTCAAACCGGAAAACAATTATTGTCTTATAGATGGTATGCCAGGAAGTCCAAACTAATTGTGTTATAGATGGTATGCCAGAAAGTCAAAATTAATTGTGTTGTAGATGGTATGCCAGGAAGCCAAACGAATTGCATTATAGATGGTTTGCCAGAAAGTCAAAATTAATTGTGTTATGGATGGTATGCTAGGAAGCCAAAACAAATTGTGTTATAGATGGTATGCCAGAAAGTCAAAATTAATTATGTTATAGGTGGTATGCCAGGAAGCCAAACAAATTGTGTTATAGATGGTATGCCAGGAAGCCAAACGAATTGTGTTATAGATGGTATGCCAGAAAGTCAAAATTAATTGTGTTGTAGATGGTATGCCAGGAAGCCAAACGAATTGCATTATAGATGGTTTGCCAGAAAGTCAAAATGTATTGTGTTATGGATGGTATGCTAGGAAGCCAAAACAAATTGTGTTATAGATGGTATGCCAGAAAGTCAAAATGAATTATGTTATAGGTGGTATGGCAGGAAGCCAAACAAATTGTGTTATAGATGGTATGCCAGGAAGCCAAACGAAAAGTGTTACAGATGGTATGCCAGGAAGTCAAAGTCAGTCAGGAAGAAAGAAAGGTGTTATACACATGGTATGCCAGGAAAACAGGAAAACGATTATTGTCTTATAGATGGTATGCCAGGAAGTCAAAACTAATTGTTTTATAGATGGTATGCCAGGAAGTCAAAGTCAAACAGGAAATACATATTTGTGTTATAGGTGGTATGACAAGAAGTCTAACAGGAAAAATACTGGGATAAAGTTTCTTTCTAAAAAAGCTTCCACTGGTGTCATTAGTGCCAGACAAGTCCCTCAGGTTCAAAAATAAACATGTGGTTTTTGAAAAACCAAACACTTCAAAGGCTAAGCAAAAATGTGTGAACAATTCAGGTATGACACACTCATTGTTGATCCTCCTTCCCGAGGGCCTAGAAGGTGTGACAGAAACAAGCCTTTGGCTCAGTAATCCCCCAAATTCTAACTGCTGATTCATTCAGTGACATGACAAGCAAATGCTCTTAACCAATGAATAAAATTATTGATATTTGCAGGATTTTCTTTTTATATCAAAGACTCATTTGGACTATTCTCTTCAGGATGTAGATACATTATCTCAAAACATGGATATCATTTGTTTAAAACGGGTAGCATTTTGAGAGTGGATTTCTAGCTCATGTACGAATATATATCCAAGCCAAACAGCACACAGACTTATGATATAGATGCATTTCCTTTTTGAAACTAGTACTAGTTAATGGCTTTCCACAGGCCAGCTAGTATTGATGTGAAATATCTTGATAGAAATTGTGAAGCTGTAAATAAACGTGGGAGGTGGGTTTCACCGACTGCCACGATTGGGTAACGACAAACAAAGCATCTATTCCATCCCTCATCTGCCCGAGACACACACATGGCTGATGCTCACTAAAAGCATTTTTCCCTTTTCCCTTGAAACAAATCGTGTGAACTGAAATTTCTAGAAGGCTGATTATTGTTTTATAAATGAATGAGCCCTTGCTTGTGTGCCATTGTAAATCTCTACCCTTGCCATGGCATATGAAAAGATTCAGTGATCAGCAGAAAATAATATAACATATTATAACATTCTGATTTGATAATATGGAAGTTGTGGCATATGTGTCAGGAAAGAAACGTTTGCTTCTCTCAAAAGTGAAACAGGAAGGGCAGACATCATGTCGGTAATAAACACAATCCACACACAGTAACCATCCATGCATTATTTATGTTCATATGTTCTGTAATAATTAAATATCAGGATCATTATTATACGTTGAAAAATGTAATATTCTGCGAACGGGCAGTGACGCACACACATGCTCTGAGTTGCCCTGTGAGTGATAGCACATTAATGCGCACTTAAAATAGGCACATTAAAGCTTACTTTTGCAATACGATTACGAGCATTAATTGGGCTCAAATGGATATGATTGGCAAAATATATTAAACCTAGTGATGATAATTGACCAGCATTTTTGGTCAAAAAACTATATCAGGGCACTTTTAACAATTTATCTTTCATGCAAAGCCTGAAGTTATTTACGAAAGACTATTCAAATGTTTGCTAAGGATTTGTAGAAGATTAGGATCAAATCTGACCAGATGGGTATGGCTTTTATAAAGCCCGTTCTCGGAGGATGTATTTGAAAGGAGGGAGACAAGTGGGAAAGAGGCAAGAATGTATTGGTGAAATAATAATGCTGTCAAATCAAATATATATTGCCGTTTGACTCTAACATACATTTCTTGTAAGAGGGGAACATCCACAGCACCAAAGGACATGGCGTCAAACAAATTATATTAAATAATGTTCTTCACATAAACCTAGAACTTTAATGTCTAGTTAATGTGGCAAATTATAAAACAAGACCGCCTCGTGCTACCAGCAGTGACAAGGACACTAGAAAACGCAAAATCTCAGAAGAATCAGTCAGAAAGGATAAAGAGAGAGCAATTGTCTATGGACACCACCTGCAAAAACATTTTCTTTTGGGGGGTTGTCTTGCTGTTGGGAATTAGAATATAGACCTATGCTGCTGGTTCGTAGATTGTGGAGAGCAGCTTGTAGAGTAATAAGTCCTTATTACATATTAAATATGAATACACACACATCACCTTAAGCTACAGAATGTTTCACCACCATGTCTTTGTATCGCTTCACTCGTTCTCTTTCAGTCTATCTGGGGTTGGCACAGAAACATGTTGAGGTCGAATGACCTGATTTAACTGGGTTTTGGAGGTTAGTGCAGCCGTCCCTAAATGAAGAGCTGAGCTTGGTGGAAGAGCTGGGGTGCATGGAGTTCAAATGCTATGCTGCAAGAAGCAACCGTTTGGTTAAGTGTTCTTATAAGCCCACACGTTTCAGTTTACAATCCTGCTTGAATGCAGTTTTTATTGGCACTGATTCTGCATGCCTTTTGTTAAAAATGTAATACTTAGCACATTCCTTGTCCGTACATCCAGAGAATCATAAGTGACATGACTGGAAAAGGGCCTTTAGGAATTGCCTCCTCAATGTGCGATTCAAGTGCATAGAGATGGCATGTGCCCTGCAGTTGATAAAGTCACATTCAAAGTCAAGAAGATTACAGCAGAGCGCAAGTATTTCCTTTTAATGTATTTCTGTTCATTAAGGGAGTCACATAATTCAACCCAAACTGATCCCAGCAACCTTCTAAAGTTTTGTATCAAGAAATACATTTTCTTGTTTCACTTGGGTATAAATATGAGGTGACACTCTTGTCAATTCCCTTAGTCATTCATCAACATGGGGAGTACAGAGAACACACAAATGAAATCATACAAAAGGTTAATGATGTTCATAACCAAATCCATCTCAGATTTTTGGTCAATTATTACAACAAACAATTCCAGGTTGGAGAGTTGCAAAAATTGGTTGAATCAAATAAACCAAACTGCAAAACCTAGAATTGAAACTAAACATCCTTGTCAATCTATTTGGATATACTGCATGAAGAAAAGGGGTCAGTCAGTAAGACATTGTCTCAGTGTAGGGAACCAGAAGCGGAGTTGGTGTGGAAAACAATTGTCTTAATTCTCACCCAGAGTCCTTACAGGTCTTCAAAGCGTACTAACTCAATATAAACTGTAAATCCAAAAGTCATAATCAAATACAATCGCAGAGCACATTCGTAACATCAAACATTACTGGACAAAGGAGAGGCCTATATACACACGCGCTAATCAGGGAACAGGAAACAGGTGTGAACAATAAGACAAGACAGTCCAGGATGCGTTGGAGTGCAGAAGGGAAAATGGACGATGGCAGCTAAAAGGCCGGCGACGGAGAGTGACGAGGCTGGGGCGTATCAGCTAAGGGCGTGGTCCCAGGTGGAATCGTTAGACACATATACATCTGCGACTGGGTCTATTTGAACGCCATTAGAACTATAATTGGAACCAAGTTGTTGTTTTGCCTCAATCACCAGAAATTATTTGTGGTAAAAAAATAAAAGGGATGGTCATTGAATAAAGGTCATAATCCTCACTGTAAAGTCTGGTGGTACACAGGTAATGTTGTGGGGCTGTTTTGCTTCCAAAGGTCCTTGGAAATGTGTTAGAATACATAGCTTAATGGACCCTGTCAAGTGCATAGAGACTGAAAGTGGGTCATTGTTGGATCTTACCAGAGGAAAGTGTATTCAAAGATGGCTCACTGACCACATGATCAAGCTTTTGCAATGGTCATTTCAGACCTTACTGAAAACATTGGAAACCTTTAAGATATAATGAATACGACTTGGGAGAGGCAGAGGTATGGTCCCAATTGCAGAGCAGAATTTATTTCAACTCAACACCCAGGAGCAGACGAACAGTTGATCCGATGAATACAGGCAGAAGTCGATACACAGGAAACCCAGAAGAATGGCAAAGGCACAAATGGAGCAGGCTGAAGGCAAAATCCCAAAATACAAGAGCGTATGTCAAAAATAGGCCAAGGCACAGTCTAGGACAAGTTAAATCGTAAATACGGAAAGCAGGCTAGGATCAAAGAACGTTAGATAGCTATCACGTTAGAAAGCTATCACAGCAAACTCTTGACTTGACTTAGTACATCAAAGCAATTACAGACAAAACCTAACAATGAAAAGGTGCACTGAACTAGGCTATATAGTGAAAGGACAATGAAAAACAGGTGATCTGTACAGGTTATTGTGAGCAAGGAAGAGTGCTGCGTTCATTGTGATTGATGTCTTGGCATCCAGATCTGGTAATGTGATTGAGAGCTTGAACTGTGAACAGACCTTACATCAGATGAGTCCAAGGATTCTTAAAGGATATTTTGATATTTGCTGATAGAAAAAAGTATTTATTTTGTATTTATTCTTTCTTTAACTCACTTAAAGATTATACTTCTCTTATATTTGTTTGAGTAACTATCACTTTGGATGTAACTGCTCAACACATAATAAAATAAACGCTCAATTTACACGCTCTGCAAATGTTTAGGTGTACAGCACAATATACTATTCTGTTCTTCTAAAATACTGTCAGTCGATCAAAAAAGCACAGCAAAACACAGGAAGCAAGAGTGGGTCTTGAGCAAAACATTACTGGGTAAATCAAAGGGTGCGTTACAAGCGCAAAACAAGAAACAGTACGCTACACCAGGAATACATAGACACATCTGGCATCCAGTGATACAGGGTCAATAAGCGACAGGGGTGTGTGAAACAGAGGGCTACATAGGGCTGGGTGACGGGTTGATGAGGACCAGGTGTGTGTGATAAGGATCTGATCTGTGAATGGGCTGAGGGCAATTAAGAGCCAGCTTTCAAGAAAACTGGCACATGAGAGCATTGCAGAGGGAGAGGAGATGGTGAAGGGCTCTAAAACACTGGCGAATCAGAGCATTGCAGTGGGAGAGGTGATGGGGTAGGGTTCTAGAACAATGGCCAATCAGACCATTGCAGGGGGAGAGGTGATGGGGTAGGGTTCTAGAATAATGGCCAATCGGAGCATTGCAGAGGGAGGAGACGGGGTAAGTGTGACAAATATATTTTCTATATAAAACCAATAATATATATATATATATTGTGATGGTTTATATTGTTATTGGGAATATTATTCATTCAAAATGTTTGATGTTCTAATTAAGGACGTGTATGCTTGGCAGAATGGCAATGACGAATGTGTTTGTTAATTAACAGTTAATTACAGTGAGACTGCCAGTCATTTGCATGACAATTATGGGCTTACAAAATGTCCGCCACGTCCCTATGCATCACTATACATTTATAATTACGGTTTAAGGGGGGCATCACCCACCACAATCTACTCCTAGACTCGATCTACGATCATATGATCACATGAACATTTCAATGCTCTGATGATGTTCTGTGACTTTCTATGCACATTCATTGCACAATAGCTTGCATAAATGTTGTCACTACCCCATTTCCACACTCTTTGAAATTGCTAAAGTAGACGGTAATTGAAGAGGTGAGGAGGAAAATCTATGACTGACGCGTAAAGCCCCATCAATATTTTCTGGGGTGTTTATTGTTTCCTGCTGCTGCAAGTGGCACATCTGCTGGGATATTTTTCTGTTGATCACCTGGAGGTATGGTCCTTCCTCCAGACATTGTGGAAGGTCTTCCATTTGAATGTTCCAGCTGGGAGGGAGGGTGGGGAATATAAAAGGTCAAGTGATATCCCTATCCTATCACATGAAAAAGGATTTTGTCCACATGTTGTTTCTGTCGGATGTTTCGGTGTCACTTTGACTAGATAGTAGAGCGGAGCTTGTTTTGTCTGCAATGACGGAATGTGGAAGAATACATGATTCTGAATTGTTTGTGATCTACTCGTAAGTGGGATGTGATCTACATACAGTCAAACAGAACCCTGATTTAGAATTAGCAAACTAACAAGTGTTTTTTAATCCTTACTCTATTGAATAACAAGGCCTAGGAGGCAATGACTTGTATTAATAGCCCCACACAGCTCCCAACCAAATGTCCAAATGACACATTCAAGGACAGCTTGACACTACAAAACAGTTATTTGGGCTCCTACATTACCTGAGAGCACCTAGAATCCCTATTCTTGTTAAGATTTAAAGTACTCATTTTCATAATCCCTGAATAAACTATAATAAATAGTTGAAATTCAACCCATGATTTAGTATGCTGGGTTTCACCAGACCTTGGCTTTCGGGGCTCTAGCACTTGATGTTTTTGGTGTCAATCTTGTGTGTTTTGCCAGCTGACATTATCACAGCTGGGATGAGTCATTGATACATGTGACGCATTTTTGAGGAAGCCCACTTTGTTTTAACTGAGTAGGAATGTATGAGATGTCTGTGGTAAATATCAGGAAGAAACAGCAAAAACGTCTGCGCTGGTACCATCAACTGAAACATTAATAAAACCAGAGCCAACAGTGTAACATTTTTATTGGAACCGTGGATAAAACGCAGGGTTGTACAGCGTGACCGACTATTCTACAGTAGGGAATGGGATATTACATTGTGCTGGCTCTTCAACGTCTGGGCATAAAGAACGGTCAAATATGGGACAGTCAAGCTGTAATTTATAACATCTGGAAGGAATCCAATGTTCTGTACCCTGTTCCCTCCTATCCAGGGGACATTAATAATGGTAATTACATCCTAATGTGGTTTGATTTACTCAAATATGTATCCTTTTTATCAGTCTTTAGACAAAATCCATAATCCAAATAGCCTCACAACCAGGGGAACTTGGATCAAGTGGACCTGTTGGCAAACAGCGATGACAGCAGGAATGCAAAATAACAACTGAGTTCTGAAAAAGGACAAACTAGTACCCAGGCCCATGAACTATTGTAGTGTAAAAACTTGGGTCTGAGGGAGAGAGACACTGTAACCCTGTCCGAATATAGCCCTGGAGAGGGCCAACCAGGCAGGAAGTAGCTCCACCCACTTTGACAAGTGCCAGACCACAAAAGGGACGTCAACCAACCGAAAACCACCCTGTGACAGGGATTAGCATATCCCATGTCATTTTGTGTTATGTTTTTCAGTGTATACAAATTCCTTTTGTTACATTTTCTTTGTTACATAATTCAATGTATACATATTCCTTTTGTTAAATGTTTTCAAATATCTAGAAATTATTTGGCTCAATGATTTGGGCCAATTATACATTTTAATTAATTCGCTGCCTTTTTAAACAGGCATTTCACTGTTAGTTTACACCAATTACGTAGAAAGCAATTAGCAAATACTATTCTTTTTTATTTTTATATGAATATCAGGGAAACATGTAGGTTAAAAAAATTATGGAAAGAAAAATATCAGATTATGTATTTATGTATGTGTCAAGTGCGACGTCCTGAAGCATTAATCTTCATGTCAAATATTTTTAGAAAGCACAACAGATAACCTACTGTTACAGACATTAGGTCTAGATATATATTGATCACATAAAACGTAAGACAGTTTGATTATAATCTGATTTGGACAATTTATGAGGTCTTCTATGTATCTGTTGTCTAAATGTAACTGTTATGACTAAAGAGGCTTCCTGCATAACCATTATTTTTACCCTCAAGAATAGGTGTAAAATGTCTCTATTTTCAGCCCTCAGAATTTTTTTTTACTTAGTTTGTGGATACAGTCACTGCACATGCAGGCATAAGCTAAACCACTCAAAATCAATGTAGCTGTATAGAGGTCTTATCAACAGGGCTCAGCTGGATTCAAATGTACTGGACCATGCTTAGAGATGGGATTGTGCTATTTGAGACCGAGATAGATTATGATTTATTAAGAGACATTTATTAACAGGCATGAAACAGAACTTTCTGATTCAATGAAATCATAATGGCCTGCTGGGTTTACTACTTGGTTGATTGCATTGCACAGCAGTAAATAAAAATGCAGGCGCTTCTAACAAAGATGCATCACAATCACTCGGCATATTGGAATTAGAGGAAATTGGGGAGGTTTTGCATGACATCAATTCTAAACAAACAATAAAAAAATTGTTAAAGCAGGTTGCATCTCCTTAAACAAAGAGAACCGTGCAGAATACTATAGACACAAGTGCTCAAAGGTTCTCCAACATATGGCTTAGTGGGTGTAGGTTCATTAGTTCTATTCCCAAGTGGAGTTGAGTGAGGCATGACGTTAGGCTTAAACCACTGAGGAATGCTTTTGTCCCTCCAAATTCAACAGCTGGAAAGAGGAAGAGAACTGTACATTTGAAAAGGACAGACCAATTAGTAAAAGGATAGAAGCTTAGTTATACAAGACATTGTCTGGCTGGGGGAGCAGCTTATTGTATGTACATATGGATATTTTATTATGTACATACAGGAAGCTGTGAACTGAAGGTATTATCCATCCGTCCACTCTGATGATTTAGAGGGAATGGTTCAGGATTGTTCGACATTGTAATAATAATCACCACTATCAACTACAGGGGATGGGTGTTAAATCTGGAAATAGTTCTAAATGAATTACAAATATAAAACAGTTGATTCCATAAGTATTCGCCCCCAATGCTTCGATTGTCTTTAGTAGTAACATTATTTTTATATTTTGCATTTTATTATTAGTTGATTAGAATCTACATTCATGGGGTGTCACGTGATTTCAGATTGAGAGAATCTGTCTCCAGGATGTCCCAAAGCTGGTTAGTACATTTATAAACAAAAATGACATCATGAAGACAAAGGAACATTTGAAGCAAATCCAAAATAAGTTTCTTCAAAAGCACCAATCAAGGGTAGGATATATGAAGAGTTCTAAGCCACGGAATATCCCTGGAACATTGCACAACTGTGAGTGTGTCTGGAACCGGCCACCCTTAAGAAACTGAACATTTGGGCTCGAAGGCCACTAGTCTGGGAGGCTTACGGCAACTCCAGTAAAGTTGTAGTCGTCCATATCTAAGCGGGGAGACACTGCATACTGCTAAAGCCAGGGAGTGTCACAGAGGCCTTGAAGGAACTGTGTCTGTGAACATCTGGTCGAGTGGAGGGTGGGAGTCTCAGAGAACCAAGTGGATGAAGATAATGTGGTCTGATCAGACCAAAATAGAGCTTTTTGGCCTCAACACTAAGTGCTATTTTTGGCCCGAGTCTACGTAACGTTTCACATCCAAAAATTAAAACACAGAACAGAGAAATCCTAGGGAAGGAAGCATTCTGAAGTCTGTAAAAGACCTGGGACTTGGGGAAAGACTCATGTACTGGCAGGAATATGATCCCGAACCCAAAACTGGACCTCGATCTAATTGAGAATATGTGGACCCAGGAGGAAAGTGAAGAGAGACTGGAAACACAGTTAGGGCTCTATTAGGGTTCACATCTAAAAGAAAAGTGACAATGTAGTCATCAACTAATACCATGGCTGAAACGGCTCTGATTTAACCCTAAAAATGTAAATATACCTCTCTTTACTTTCTATGGCACACTGCCTGTCCTTTTCCCTCAGCCACTTTACAAATCTGTTACTCAAAGGGCATTTTCACGAAGAGGTCGTCTGCCGAGGTTCCAGAATCCCCAGGATTCACTTTTCAAACAATCGCTAAAGAGTTTCCCTCCAGCTAGGAGCAGTGCTTTCAAAACAAGCATGGTTACCTGACACGGAATGCACACATACCGCACGGTGCCCTACTCGCTAGTCCCTTTTCATTTTCAAACAGTCAGCTGAGTGTACACACATAGCCTTGCTCCTCCCTCTGGCTCAGACACCACTGGTTTTCCAAACACTCAATTGAATTCAAGAGATACTTAGTCACTCTGACATGACAAGATGAAAAATGACGGTCATTTTTTAGATCTGCTTTACATTCAAAAGCATTGAATCGTAATATTGTTTGGTGATAAGCAGGGTTATGAAAAACATTGTATAAAGGTTATAAAGTGGACTTGCATACCCAATACCTCATTGCATACAATCCATTCAATAGACATGATCTACCATCGCTTATTAAGTATTTGCATATTATTCATATAAAAATATACTAAATTGGCGCCAGTCTGAAACTATTAATTGGTAGGCAGAACCGTGCTCGGTCAAAGTGGCGTGTGATATGGAGCTGGGGTCTCAGCAGAAGCAACAGGGCTTGTTTTTGTGTAGCCTACAGCAATGGGCATCGTCAGGGTTTAGGTGATCAGGTTTATTTACAGAGCACACCGAGCAAGAGTTTGGCTGATCCAGACACTGGTGGCTATCGCCACAAGCTGAGCGCACGTACTCTGCGGAGGCGTTCGGATACGTGTAAAACACGGAATGAGCAGGGATTACAGAGGAAGCGTCTCTTTTTAATACTGATTTAAAAACACAAATGAATGCAAAGTATAATAGAAGGCATTTTAGGGGTTTTATACTGTATACTTGTATAGCATACTTAACCTGTTCTTAGCATTGTAGACTTAATTCATCGAGAATATCATTGCTATTAGTTATGGAAAGTTTATTGAACAGCGTCTATGCATGTTATTGAATAGAAATACGGTATGTTATGTGCTGCGGTGTAGCTGGTCTGATCGCGAGAGGAGATTGGTGAGAAGCATCAGCTCCACGTTTCGCGCGATCCTGAATCCAGACTTTAGTCAGGTCATATTCAAGCCTTTGCTCGCTCCGCCCCTGACTAGTTGTATATCAGCACTAGCCGAGATCGCTTGAAACAGTTTTTTGTTGTGTTTTTTGTCTGAGGTTGAAAGTACACTGTCTCAGGTTCGGAATGCACTACGTTCCCTGATTTGGAACTACAGATCGCATAAACTGGACTGATACTTTTACACGGGTTGTGCTGAAAGCGGAGCCACATCCAAGGGATTCAGTCAAATAGGTAAAGAGCAAGTTTTGTGTGTGGAGAACCGACAAGGAGTGACCTGCGGAAATTGATACACTGAAAGAGAAAGTAATTACAATGTTACGGAGACATGACAAAACCTTGCAGCTGTTAATAACCATCCAACTGCAATATGCAGCAATATTTTATACATCTAATATTTGTGTTTTGCATGGTATTCGTGCTTCCAAATACTTTTTAATGGAATAATTTAAATTGAATGCTTTAACCGTGAAATTATTTGCTTGGTGATAATTGTAGCAACTTCAATTGTGCGTAGATCGTTGTTACCGGCTGACTCTGTGTTCTTCAGTCGATACAAATAGATTTTTTGCATTTTCATTTTTGACAGCTTGGGGAATGGTAGACCGCATGATGGCAATGAACCCAGGACGATTTCCTGAAGCTGTGAATGGTCTTCACCATCACCACCCAGCGCGCAGAATGGGCATTGGACAGTTCTCGAACCCACCACACCACCAGCAGCACCAGCAGCAGCAGCAACAACAACAGCAGCAGCAGCAGCAGCATGGCTACCCCACCGGTATAATGGGAGATCATTTGCATTACGCAGGAGGCAATGTACCAGCTAACCATGGAATTCGGCATTCTCTGGGGTCTGGGAATGTAAACGTTAACGCTGGACACACAAACGGAAACATGCCTCCCGGTACGCGCTACAGCTCTCAATTTGTCGGACCCACCGCTGCCGTCCCCACTCAAGGACAGCTCGCGGCAAGCATGCAGTTACAGAAGCTCAACACGCAGTACTACAGCCACCATACACACCCCTCTCATCATCATTATATGCATGAGTTGCATCCCGCGAACCATCAAGCTAACAGCACAGGACAACAGTTCAGAGACAGCAACGTGAAACACGGCACATCCAGTTTGCCTCTACAGGCACACCATTTGCCTGCAGCAATACTGCCCCCCAACGTCATTGACACGGACTTTATTGACGAGGAGGTCTTGATGTCCTTGGTCATTGAGATGGGACTGGATCGAATAAAGGAACTACCTGAGCTATGGTTAGGACAGAACGAGTTTGATTTCATGACAGACTTTGTATGTAAGCAACAGCCAAGCCGAGTGAGTTGTTAAATCGCACAACGTGAAGTTATACAGTGATCCACTCAGACTTTAAAGCAGTCCTTTATCTGTAAGACACCAATGGAGAACCATTCAAAAATGTAGGCTACAAAACTATAATAAATTCCTTGAATATGTTTGGAGTAATAGGTTCACAGCACTGCAGACACGATGGAAATCATTTTCTTGTAGTAATGCACCACAGTCTCTATTAAGTCTTTGATGGACAAATCTTAAAATCCATGCTATGCATCATTACCTAATTTAACAACAGAACATCAAGATGACATTTTGGGGAAAAGAGCGGTCTGTTCTTATAAAGGAAAAATACAGATTAACAATAGTATGCTTAGTATATGTTCAAATATTTTGTTTGACAGGAAATGTTATCATGAATTGCAAATTAACCATATTCTAAAGCATCCACATGGTAAGAAACATGCTTATAGACAAGTACTGCATAATTGTTCACTGCAATACTATACTCTACAATTCTGTGGCCATATATCTGGGATGTGAAATTATTTGTCGTGGAAGAAAACAACATATTTGATTTATTTACTTCTCCACTGCACATTATTATTTACATTGCTTGTATCATAGACAGGATGCAGTGTAAGTTAATTTGGTTTTCTCGGATACTGTAAGGTTATGTGTAGGAATGGAACTTCAGTGATGTTCCTTCAAGAACAGAGGGAGTGGTGTGTTAAGGTGTGGGTATTTTCCACAAAACGGGAACAATGTCTGTTAGAACTAGAGAAGAAAACCTTGGCTTTGGAAAAATGATACTTCTTGCTTGAACACCCAGCTGGCTCCCTCTGCTTTCATGTGTGGACAATAAACAGTGTGGAATGTTGTCAAGGTACAGAGTATAATTTCACAGAATGTTTTCTTCCTCATCAGTTCTCAGAATTGACACCACTGTGCTTATTTAGTGTATACGATACATGGCAATACTACTGTGTTAAAGCGTTCTAGGAAAGTTTGACAGTATTTTTGTAAACAGAAAACTAGAAGAAAATTGTTAATTTATTCTATTTTAATTTGCAAACATGAATAAAGCATCTGAAGTGCATTAACTGAAGAGAATATTGTGTCATTGTGGGTTTTCGCAACTATTTGTGGCAAAAGTAGCCTTTTACATTGAAACTGTAGTTTATTTTACATAGTTTTAAAGTCGTAGTAAATGTTGTCGTGAAAAAGTGATACTGGTGAGTCTTACTGATGTTGTATAATTAGTATTAATTATTATAATATTAATGAGTCTCAAAATTAATCTCCGTTTTTTCTACTACTTTAATACTTTGATAAGGCATCAATTTGAATGCTGATGGCAAAAGGCCAGCCATTCAAGTCAAGCCAGTTAATAAAAACTAGACTGACTGATTTAACTGTAAATTAGACAGCTAAAGAGATTGAAAACATCCTTTTACAGTGAACTAAGATTTTTTTTATGTAGACCATTCAGCCCATGATAGTACTGAAAGACAAACATCAAAAATATGTTCTCGATGAGTGTACATTCTGTAGCAATGCTGAAAGTACTTAATTTTTTTCATGCTAATGTTCAGCTTGCTAATGTGTTGATCTTACAGTCTGAGGAGGCCTGAACTTTTTCACAGGAAATATATGTATCTATTACAGAGAGTTAATTTAGATAACTTAAACAGAGCTTCAATACATAATTAAGACTAATAAGAAGTGCAGGAAGATGCATCCCATGAGAGACATTTGCTAAATATTAAAGTGGAGAGACTCATTCATCCCTAAGGCTTACTACAATACTACTGTATTGTCCTTGTGTGTTTTTCCCATCTTCAACTCATTCATCCAATTGTAATAATGTAGAGTGGATTAGAGTCTCAGACAAAAGATACATTTAAAAAGAGCATAAATTGGTAGCAGTGAAATATTCTGAAGATCAGAAGAGAATATTTCCTGAAATTGGTCTCCTAGACTTGAGAAAGCAAAATTGCCACATTAGTACAGTAGCTTCTGTTTGTGAAGTGTACTGTGTAAACCCTTGAATTATATTAATTTTACTCAGACAAAATTAAACGCCTCCTTGGCTTCCAAATGAATAAGAAATACTGTGTTTGACTGAGAAGGATGTTAGAAATAGTATTTCCATAAACATTCAATATTTACCTCAACATAACTCAGCTTCAGCCCAACCATGATTCTTAGGATAGACACTGAACGGTCTTAGGGACAGTTGGCAGGACTTATTACAGGTAAGAGGTGTTTCCTTGTGCCAAAAAACATATCTTGTGCTCTACCCGTCAGTCAGTGCTGTTAACATCTTGTGAGTGTGCAAGAAGCCCTGATTTGTATGTTTATAGTGTCCAGAAGACACAACTGTAATCTCAAAACCATGTTTGGAAACTGACAGCTTGAGATGCATTCAAATGGTCATCCACAAAAACTTGACATATGAATCAAATGACAACATGTTAGTGTTTATCAATGTTTGGTAATCACCAAATAAGAAAAGTCATGACATGAAAACGTACTGGAAATATACATTTTAGGAGAGGATTTGGGAAGGCGGGAATAAATGTCATGGACAACAAGTCATTGTTGTTTAAGTCATGGACAACAACAGAGTCAAAATTGACATAGTATTGACAATTGACATATTATTGATACAATTGACATAGTATCTCACACCGTGGGAGGACATGAAGGGTCACAGAACATCTCTCACAGTAAAAAGGATTTAGCTGTTTCTCTCTCCATTATTTCATTCACATTTACTGTGGACCAAGACCCTCAAAAGAACCTGAGCATGAAGCATAGAAAAGCTAAGTCAGAGAGAAACAATGTCAAGGAAGTCAGTAGACTTCTGAGAAATATGGCCAAAACAGCATTACAGTGTTACGCCAAATTTAAATTGTAAATGCAGGATGGATCATTTGCCCGCATCATTGCACAGGCCAAACAATAGCATAACGCTATGTACATTCATTTCTAGTCTTGGTCTGGACTCTAAGACCTTTCAAAGAAGCCAATACTGTAGCCGATGTATACATTTCCTAATCATCATTGTATACTCGTTTTCTTATGGTTGGGCTACATCCTATCAAAACAATGGACATGGAAAGTTTGAAGGGGCAGCGATAATAGAATCACAATAGAATGAGGCAATGATTGCACAGCAGCCTCTCTTCCCAATTCCCTTTCAATGTCAATTCACATATTTCACACGCTACTTTGTTTTACTTTGATTCTATATGCCAGATATTTTTTTCCGGGAAGGAAAATGTGACATGCCTTTCATGTTGTGTTTAATATGCGCTGGTGGCTTTGATTGATGGGTGCTTTGATGGCTGCCACAGTATGTGAGCTGAGCTCACAACATTTTGGAAAACCCTGTTCAAGCCGCGTTACGCAGGCTTCACTCCTCGCTCTGATCCAGCTCCACTCGGCTAACATACTCTGATGGGTGTGCATGCATGTGTATACTCTTAGGCCTACAGTCATGTGAAACATTTAAAAGGATCCTTGAACGTTGTTCACATATTTGGACACGGATGTGTGATATTCACTTCAACAGTATTGACCAATAACGACAGCCTAATTTAACAAATGACACTAGAAGATAAGACTTTGCAGTTATGTTTTCTTAAAATCTACAGAAATGCATTTTCATACAGCTGAGTACACTACTAGCTTCAATAGCTGTTGTTTCCCCCTTGGCGAAAATAACATGATGTATCAGCACTTGTAATTGTTTATTACATTGACTGGGACACATGTTTTGCCGACTCATCTTTACAGTACTTCTTCACCTGTGTCTTGTTGAAGGGCTTTCTTGATGCACGAACCAATTCATTCATAGTCATAAGTTGTTAATAATTAATGCAAATGTTTTACCTGACAATTATTGCCCCCTGGGAAAAGGCCCCTGTGCTGATCATTTTTGATGTCGGCTCTGATCTTTTTATTATTGAGTTCTTTGGCTTTTTCCATGCTGATACATGACAAACTGATTGTATGGTTGTTACAACACAAGATTTCAGCCACAAAATTGTTGTAAAAGGAGTGGAGAATAGGTAATGATAAAGGATTGAATTTGGTTCATGCACATACTGCTAATTCGTTGTTGGTCCGAACATATGAAAATGGGAGTCTATGAACCTGCATGGAGATATAGATCCGGTTTCTGACCAACATTTTTATCTTACAATAAAGTTAGTGTAATAAAATTAAATTCTTGTTTTGACTTGTTAGGATCCCAGCAAGCAAAAACTTTGGAAAGCAGTACAATATATAACAAATATATAAAAATAAATGATCCACTATTTTTATTACATAGGTTATATTTTTGAAACTCATGAATGCATTTGTCAATAAACCTGTATTTGATTAACAGTTTTTGTGCTCTAGGTTGTATGCCTGGGTAAAGACTAATGGTGAAATGTATGGGCTAGAAATATATATATATATAAATATAAAGACAATTTGTCCAATGTCATAGGGTTAACTCAGTGTTTACGTGTCAGAAGCTGCTCCTGGTCTTACTTTTTACATTGGCCCACAAGATTCTTTGCACATTTGGAGGAAGGTTTCTGGCAACAAGGTCAACCTAAATTATCTGCCATACCCACAAGTGAAGGGTTGATCCTTTGACAAAATGGTATCATAGCTTCATGTCGTTTTGTGATGCAATGGCATGGGAGTAATATGTCGGTTATCCAACGCCCAATTCAATACATTGATTACGTTTGGCCGGACATTTTCCTAGTTATTCTGACTAAACTAGGAATTTTTCTTGATTATATAGGATCACGACGTTATTTAACGCATTTATTTATTATAATTACTCACATATCCCAGTTACGATGAATGATTGAGAACACAGAAGATGCGCGCTTTTATAGTAACCTTATTAAGGACGTTTTGTTTTTCATACACAAACTGTCATGTAAGCAAGATGGATCGAAAGAAAAAAGGAGAAATTGTAAAAAGCGTAAGTTAAGTGAAACAATACTTATCTTACTGTATTACTTATTTAATATTTAGTTTAATGTAAGATTTATAACGTGTAAGGTCCTGCGCGAGGCAGAGACACCTCTGGCGCGGACCTGAGTAGTGTCGCCCCCTTCAGGTCCCCGCGAGCAGCGTAACCGCCAAGCATCGTTGCTTACTCAGGCGTTTACGTATTTAAGCGTTGGTAATGTGTATTTGCGTGCATATAGGGCGCAGATCTTAAGACATGGGCCTGCAATTATAAATAACGTATTGACAATACACTGGCACACCACAAACGAGATTTGCACGAATTGATGTTGCTTCTAATTTTGGAAATGAAATCTGTCAAATTTAATAATTAACATGCCCTGGCAAGTTGTGGAAATATTACTGCAGCTGGTGGTAAAACAGTGAGCCAACAAAATAACAAATGTATTATGGCAGTTAAAATGTAATTAAGAAGTGTCCTTCAATAAAGTTTTAATTAAAAAGGTCATTTATCTATTTCAGCAACATTTTGTCTACCTTCTGAAAAGTATTTTTGGGCACATTTTCTGTTAAATCTTTTTTACAGTCATACAAACAACTCTATTAAAATGCTTGAACGCTACATGTCAGGTCTGTTTTCATAGCAGTCACAACACAGTATGAACTAGTACCAGAAGGAATCTTAACCAAATCATGTGACCAGGAGAGCTTGAGCACTAGATAGCCCATAACAAGAGCCCAGTTACATGGTCATACCATTTGGTTTTACAGTTTTTCTAGACCAGGTGAAATGAACTGGAAAACCCAATATACATGTAAACAGCTTTTAATAATAGAGATATTTATTGACAAAGGTTCTAACCAAATGTTCCTATTAAACAACCAATTGTCTGATAAATACAGTTGAACACTGTCCGAAAGAATAGTGCATCATCTTAAAGGAATGAAATAAATTCCACAATTTTACCATTGGATTGTAAGATAGACACTAAGCCTAACATCTACATGCAATGAAACCCCCAGTATGTATATTTGCATCACACCAAACACCATTAAGCAAACCGCTTTGGCTGTTTCTGAGTACAGCGATTATGTTTCTGGTCACTTCTGAGTAAATCATTTTCAGATTTCAGTAAGGACAGTAGCGGGTGGGCCTCCGAGCTGCCTTCACGGAAAGCCTGATCAGAAAGGCAATAGGCTATTATTATATTATTGTGGCCCCTACCCCACCATTGGCTGACAACCTTTTCCCTTGGTGTGAGATGAGTTGAGTTGCAGGGAGTTATTTTGAGGGCCTTGCCTGTCACAGCTGTTGTTTTAAGTTACCAGGTCTGTTGGACACTCGTCACTTCTCTCTTCTTCCCTGCTGGACCTGGTAAGTGGCTCTACAACCCTCTTTTATACACTTCTCAAGCACAGAAATGATCAACGATTGAGTTTCTGATTTTGCGTTTAACGTTAAGTCATGAAGAGAAATATGTTGTGCTAGCGTGACTTGTAATACACAGTGTAAGCCAACTATTTGGCAATGTAGCATTATGGTGAGTTTCTGCATTGGTTTTATGTGGGTTTATTTGGTCTGAAGTCACACTGACCTACACAAACACAATTATTCTTTTTCATCTGTGTTGTTAACTCACCATTATCGAAAGGGTTATATCCTCCGCTGAAACATGTTTGTTTATAAAGTAAATTGTCATTGTTGTTTTAACAACACAATTAATGTGGACAAAAAAACAGTTGACAATGTCAATCTCACATTTACACTTTTTCCTCAGTAGTTAAGTAGTTAGAATAATAAACGAATTGACCATATTTAGAAACTCCTAAAATAGTGTGAGCTATCAGAACAGGTGTCGTGTGCATGCCACTAAAATAGGGAGGCTGGGACAGGGGGGCTAATTTTGGAGGAGAAATTATGTTGCAATAGAGCTTCTGGATTAACAATCACTGGATGCTTTAAATTTCATTTCCCCAAAAATCAAATGGCAACTGCTGAGCTTGATGTCTATTTCTGACAGGGCAGATTAAAATCCCTACAGCAGCCGCATTTATATCCAATTAGCAAAATTTTCATGCGAGATTTCTAAAGAATACATTCCAAAGAATACTTGCACATAGTTACCTAAAAATGGGCTTCTTACAAATGCAATGCAGCATGTGAATGAGTAGTTTTTATAGTCTTGGCACTTTATCTTTAGCCAACAACTTGTGTTCATTTCGTTTTAGCTTGTGAGCAATGAAGGAACATAAATCCCCTTATTCATTCGGAATAGATTCAGAACAGTGAGCAAAACAATTGCAATTGCAGTATTGTACAATTGTGGGATTAATTTGGCCATAACAACACTTCATAATAACCAACACTACACCACCGCCCTGGCATTTTATCATGTATTGCACATACCTGAGGTCCCAGGTCTGAATAAGTCCCTGATTATGGGGTTGCAATGAACAAATGGAATGGATCTGGCTTGGGCCAGCGTTGAATATCGCTAAGGTACAGTAGGGGTTCTTTGTGAAGCAAGTTCATACCTTACATGCTCCAGAGCTTTCTGGTTTTCTGTTCTACCTCGTCAATAATTGCATTCACTTGATGTCTGTAGTAATAATGCCTCTTGTTTCATTCCAGATATTTAATACAGCAACAACAGTAAATATTCCTTTTGCAATGTGGAAGTGATAATGACAGTAAAGTAATTTTCAAATCAGCTACAGTAATGAGTGATTCACGTTGCCAAAAGCCTCATACAGGTCATTAAAAACAACGGGCCAGACTCAAAAGGGCTTTCTTTAGATGCCACAGTTTAACATGTTAGACCCACGTTACAACACAACTTGTGAAGCATGTGTGTCCCTGTATCTATCGCCTGGATACTCACATCTAACGTTTTACATCTCTGTCCCCGCAGCCACACCTGTGAGTATGGAGACCAATGTCCAGTCTGCCACGGAGGTCATTTCAGCTCAGACTAGAGAGACTGCGCCTCCATCTCCAGTCCCCACGGAGAGCGTCCGACCTCCGGCCCAGGCTGCCCGCGACATGGACCCCATGGATGAGTTTGGACGCCAGCTGGAGGAGATCATCGACACGTACGGTTCCGCGGCCAGCCTGATCGAGAAACAGTGCATCGTCCTGGAAACAGCGGATGAGAGGGTGGACGAGGAGGCGAGGGGAGAGGAAGATGATGAAGTCACAATCGCCCAGGATGCCAACGCAGCCAAGGATGCAAAGAAATTGCCGAAAGGCTTAGGTGGGTGGATTTGGGGGCCCTGCTTTGTTTCATCCATTATTTCGAATGTGGGGTTTGTTGTAAAGACAGCATTGACACCTATTTATATGGAAAACCTCCAGTCAAGATCCACTTAACCTTACATTCAGCAGGAGAATGTAAGGTTGTTTTTCTCACACAGCTGTATTGTAATCTGTTGTTATTTGACAACTGTTGCTGTGAGGAACAAGACAGGGCGGTGTGCTGATGAGATAGCCCCGAGGAGATTGGGTATTCTAGTCACTACCCAAGCGCTCAGTGGACAGGACATGAATTCAAATAAATCATAGGATGCACTACGCTCTATAATGTACTTCTTTAAGTAGACAATAGTTGACATGGACTTTATATTCCAGGTTCGACAGATCAAGTAGTCAAGGGATGAATTCATTCTTTATCATTCTTCATCATCATTCTTCATCTTTAAATGAATCTAAGAGAGGACCTATTCATTTACAGTGATAAACCTAATCCCTCTCCACAAAGAGAAATTCCAGGTAGCAGTGTTGTGCTGTCTGGACATCCCATCCAGGTTACCGACCGGTGCACAGGTTGTTTTGAGGACAGGCCAAACAAGTCGTTGGCAGAGACCTGCTTCACTGTAACATAAACGTGTCGTTCCTATCCAATAGCAGATGGTCAGATACTTTTTTTGTACAACATAAACCCTCAACTGAGGGTTATAAAAATCTCGCTTTTGCGTTTTCATAACTTTTTTTTTGTTGTGTTTCCAGGACTATAGGTTTCAGGAAGCAATATATTTATTGCTGGGTGAATGGCTACAAAAGACAATTTCTTTTGAAGCTCTTTTATAGCCTCGTGGTCATATAACCCTCGTGGGATTTGATACCTATTTCTATATCGGAAATCGGTTGAAATAGAAAACAAACGTGACATGATTTCTCTCTATCCATGCAGGAAAGGAGGGCTTGCCACTACTGCCAAGTTTGAACAAGCTGCCTTCCCCAGAGGACAAACTGGATGCTCTCCTCCAGAAGCACGGAGAAACGGTGAGCGTTCTCTTCGACCCCTCCATCAGCAAACCGGAGAGTACAGTCCATCACCACAGCAGTAACCAGCGGCAAGATACCGAACGGGCCTTGTATCTTGCCGCTGTTAAAAGGGAAACAAATAGAATCACAGACATGAATGGACAGGAGGAGCGGTTGGACCGGGTGAGCTGGTCGTGCTTCACAAGGGCCATGTGAGGAATAAGACCGTAAGCTATTGCTTGGCTCGGTCATTTCGTCCACTAGAAATAGCATTTAGAAAACGTTGCACTAGCGACGACGTTGCTCATTGCAGTAATTTTTCGAAATTAGCAGTCGGATCGTGCCTTAGGCCACCCTACATTTAGCCTGCATTGCAGTTCCAGGAGGGAGAACGAGAAAATCCTGAGGAAATGCCAGGTGCCAGGGTTAAACAAATGTATACCCACCCATACACACTCATCCGGCCATATCAAATCCTCTTAGGGCCTTTTGGTTCTGCTTTTAGTCGCCCATTCGGTGGTTAGTGTAAAGCAGCTTAAAGAGCAAGAGTCTGTACAGAGGGCAGAGTTTGAGAAGTAGCGTAATGCGAAGGGCATATTTGTCTGCGTGGTCCACAGCTGGAGGAGCGACGGGGGGAACAGAAGCAGCTGAGGTTCCTGCAGAAGAAACAGGGCCATCTGGTGAAGGAAAGGGAGCAGCTACAGTTTGAACACAGCAGAGCCATCCTGGCCCGCAGCAAACTGGAAAGCCTTTGCAGGGAGCTCCAGAGACACAACAAGGCCCTTAAGGTGAGTGATCAAAACTCACTCAACCCATTTACTTAATGTTGGTCCACTTAATCATTTACACAAACCTGTTGGTCCAAAACCCTTTAAAGTAGGTAAATCCCCAGCTCGACTTCAGTTAGCTTTATTGTATGTTATAGACGCACCGTATTATCAACATGAAGTTTGAAGTAGATGAAGGGTTGGTGAAGTGAATGAAGTGCTGTACAGTTCCTGTTATGTGAATTAAAGTAGAAGCATGTTGGGACTGTGTGGTTTAAGATTATTCCAGTAAGAAATGGGATGCATTTAGTCGGTCCTACTGATTTCAACGTCCTACGACACAACCACTACTAGTGGGTCCCTGAAGCAAATCAGTCCTGCACCACACATCCCACATCTTTCTAGATATACCATATAAACATGTAGGTGACATGACATAACTGCACTACAAGACAGACTGACCAAAAAAGGAAGAACACAATTTATGACAAGAGTTGAGCTCCTGTGTCAATAAAGCGTACAGATTTAGATAAAGCACCTACCTTTACATTTTGTGTCTGAATAACCACTCAATGTCTCAGTAAACGTTTACAAGGGTTGGATGATGAAACTCCTACAGCATTTAAGCAGCTGAAGGTGAATTCATATGAAAGATTAGAGAACACAAAGCATTTACTTTAAAACAAGGCACATACACTGTGCTGTAAATGATGTGTGGTACACAATAGGTTCTGACTTTTTCACTTTTGTGACCATTTGATCAAAGCTCTAATCCATACCAAGCCTACCTTCACCATTTTTTCATAATATCAGGACACAGCAGACTGAAATAATGTGTCTGTTGTGTCACTGGGTGGGGGATTGAAAAAATAGTTCATTCTGGAGGGGTTGAAACTGAATATAATACTTAGTCTCCGAGGAATGAATTGGCAATTAATTCAGACTATTTTGAGAAGGTTTAACTGGCTAAGTCATTGCTAGGGCATGTCAAGATGGATAAATATCATGAATGCACTTTTACTTCTACACCATTTTTCTCTGTAATTTCCCAGTTTTGTTATATCCAATTTGTGGTTAGGCCCCGCTTGACGTGACGAGGGAAAGTAATTATTACAACGCATGAGCGTGAAAATGTGTCTTTTGTAAATGTACCCATTTTCCACTGTGCCTTGAATCAACACCCTTTGAGAAGGATATTAATTCGTTTGTTAAGAAGCTAAGAATAAAAATGTACCTCTTTTAAAGGTCTTGCCTCTTAAATTATAGTATTTTAAATAGTAAACTAAATAGTATTCAGTCAACGTTCCTACTGGCCCTTCCATGGAGACATCTTATGCACACAGATCATAGGATGTCATAGAGTTGATCATAATGCATTGTGCTTCGTTACAGGCAACATCTTTAGTACTCATCCTGGAATTCTCCTCCAGAAAGTAGCTTGTCGCTTTTTGGTCACGCCTAGTGTGATAAAACGCCATGGTTTCAATTATAAAGCTTTTTTTTTTAGGCTGTTTACTATACCTGACATAATTATTTAATGAACTTTATAAAGAAAAAAAAGGTTAAAGAATTATAAAGAAACGTGATTAATGGTGTGATCCTCCGTGATTCGTAAAAACCAACGGTCCTACTTTAGTAGATCAGTATCTTTTCTCTAGTGTAACCCCCCCCCCACACACACACACACACAACTTCTGGGATTGCATTTTAATTGGACGCCCTGTCTCTGTTCCCCTCCCCTGTGGCCTCATACCGGCACAACGCGTTGTGCTTTCACGTGCCATGCAGCACGCGTGTGTGTGTGAGTGTGTGTGTGTGTGTGTTGTTGTTGTGTGCGTCTTTCACACTTAGGCCCTGGGAGGAGACCCCTCAAACACAGGGCACTGGTGATGTGGCTCTCTGACAAGAGGGATGGTCTCATTGGGCTTTTATGGCAACTGCCCTTCGACTATAAATCAAAGCAGAGAAGATGAGGCTGTGTGGCACAGGCAGGGATTGGTCCGGCCCTGCTTTGATGGAGTTCAGCTCCAGTGCCTTGACCCGTCTCCTCCTGCGGCTCCACTGTCTTCACCAATACATGGCGGAAATAATCCTATTCTAATTTACTGTGTATGGATTCATATCCAGATTTATCCTTGTAGCCATTCAATTATTATTATGTCCTAAATCAAAGAAAACAATTGTAAAGGGAACATGGTTCACACATAAGAGGTAATAGCATAAGAGGTATCCGAGTGGGAATATAACACAGTTGGTACATTGGGTTTTACCAGGTACGTGAGCTCTTTTGTAAGAGTGTCTGAGGAGGTGTGGAGTTAATGTGCTTTGCTACTTCAGTTCTAGAAGCTATATCTTTGTGCACTTACCGTAGCTGTGGAGGAAAAATTTAGTTTCCCATGTGGGAGTTTAAACACAGGGAAATAAACAGCTGTCTTGATGGGAGAGTAAGGAGCATGCTATGCCAGGATTTTGAGTTTTATTCACATGGGGGACCATTACGGAAATGCACATTAAGTTGATCTGGAGAATGACTAAAGAGGAAGTGTTAAGATCAAAACATATGAGAAGGTGGTGTTTGAGGTCAACTGACATCTGAGTGTCCTCCTCCTTCCCACTCTCCTCTCTCATCCACCCCCCCCCCCC